>JAODLL010004077.1:0-11351 GCA_026546735.1 Forbesichthys agassizii | reverse complement strand
TTCTTATTGAATGCACCACGGCGGCCACGATTCACCCCAACCAAATACAGTCCTTTAGACAATCACCATCAACACACACGGCATTGTTAAAGCTATGCTCTTAAACTGAAGGTGTGTGTTTTGTAGAATAACGTGTGAGAAGCCTTTCGGAGGATTAAAGTGGAACAGCATGGACATGTGTTTTTTTATTTTAATTTTATGTTTTTTAATGAATCCCTTCATTTCAAATATTTTACATTTGAAAGTAGTCCATGAAGTTATCATCACATTTTTAAACAATACCTGTCTGCTATTATAGCTAGTAACTAATTGATTACAGTTACTGTTTTTTTTTTGTAATTAGTTACAAGTTACTGATTACCCCTGTGTGCTATATCCTGGTTACTGTCCACGCCCCGTGTGTTATAACCTGGTTACTGTCTCCGCCCCCCGTGTTATATCCTGGTTACGGTCTCTGCCCCGTGTGTTATATCCTGGTTACTGTCTCCGCCCCCTGTGTTATATCCTGGTTACTGTCTCCGCCCCCTGTGTTATATCCTGGTTACTGTCTCCGCCCCGTGTGTTATATCCTGGTTACTGTCTCCGCCCCCCGTGTTATATCCTGGTTACTGTCTCCGCCCCGTGTTTTATATCCTGGTTACTGTCCCAGCCCCGTGTGTTATATCCTGGTTTTCGGAGGATTACATTATTGGTTCCACCTTTGTTCCATGGTCATGTTCACCTGCCCCTTATTGACGCTGCTACTGAAATTAAAGCTTCCTTGCTGTCGTAGGTTCTGTGCTGTGCACTTGGGTCCATTTCCTAATATCAGCGTTACAAATCAATATACATATTAAACATAAAAAGTAATTGGTTCTTTAGAGGCATGCCAGAAAAACCCAATGAATTCAGATTAAAGATGTCTAAGACATTCGAACAGTTGCAATTGTGAGGAAGTTAGTAATTAAGTCAAATGTATTTATATAGCACATTTCACAGATACAAATCACAGTGCTTCACAACTGTAGAATAAAATACAACAATAGTAAATACATGACAGCACATGATACAAATAAAAAACCAAACAAAAGCAAATAAACAGAAATACACACGTCGGACCGGCCTCACCACCCTACAGTCTAATTAAAAGCCTCTTTAAATAAAAGAGTTTTCAGTTGTGTTTTAAAAGTTTCCACCGGATCCAAGCAGTGTAGGGAAGGGGGCAAAGCATTCCACAACCTAGGTGCCACTGCTTGAAAAAGGATCAAAACATGTTTTAAAAGATCACAATAATGTTTGAAAATATTATTTAATATGAGAAATAAGATGTGTGTATATGTGAGTGATTGTGTGTGTGTGTGTGTGTGTGTGTGTGTGTGTGTGTGTGTGTGTGTGTGTGCGTGTGTTTCTTTGTGTGTCTGTATCAAGTGCCGTTGAATGTGAAGTAAGATTGGGATTCAGTTGTCTTCCATCCATGCAATTTTCTCTATGCACTCAGGATTGAGAAAGCCTGTGTGTGTGTGTGCGTGTGTGAGAGAAAGAGAGAGTGAGAGAGAGAGTGAGAGAGAGAGAAATGGCTTGACATACACAGACAGACTGAGCAAGAGAGAGAGAGGGAGAGAGAGAGAGAGAGAGAGGGCTTGACATAGACAGACTGAGTAAAAAAAGAGAGAGATAGAGAGAGAGAGAGAGAGAGAGAGCTGTAGTCTTTCAGCTCCTCTCCCAGTGTAGGAGGAGGCGTGTCTATGAGCCAGTATAAAGTCCAAGGAGAGCCACTCTCATAGAGCCATTCTCAGGAGCGACTTCTTTGCATTTGCACTCCAGAAGGAAGAATCGGCGGCCGTCTCTCTTAAAAACACGTCCTTCTATTTTTTTTTGGTGAGCTGCTTGCCTGCATGGAGCACTAGTAGACCGGCTCCTTGTGTATGCGAGGAGTATTCGCCAAGTGGCCAGCGTTGGGGACTGTGGACGGACCGACCATTAAGAAGAAAGGGAAGCTCACCTGGACACAGCTGGCGGACGTCCCTGCTGTGACTGTCCAGTAGAACATATCGAAAGCCAACTCATAACACCGCCACATCTGCCATCCAAGCAACTCAGGATAAGCCTTCCATTGAGAGCCCTTGGAGCGAGCGTGAGACAGTGACAGAGAGAGAGAGAGAGAGAGAGAGAGAGAGAGAGGGGGTCCTAAAGCAGCTGGTGGCACCCAAGACCCCTTGTCACGGACAAAGCCTTCCACTCAGACCCCCTTATTCCACCAAGGACACTAATCCTGAATAAGCAAGTGCACAGACCAGCATCCGGAAGGCAGCAAAGAAGAAGGCATAAAGGGACTTCCATCCAGTCTGCAGGTGGTGTGGTGGTACACCATGGTGTACGGAAGTCGTGGCGTACAGGCCAGGGCGCCTTGTTGCCGGGGCCTTTGGGCGGCTGGAGCCCTCTCCCTGGCAACCCTTTCCTTAGCGACCCTGTGCCTGGCCGAGGAAGCCATCCGTTGCCCCGTGTGCTCCGAGGAACGTCTGGCCAGCTGCCGTCTACCGGACCACTGCGAGGAAACGGTGCGGGAACCGGGGTGCGGCTGTTGCCCCACATGTGCCCTGGCCAAGGGGGCCCGCTGCGGGGTGTACTCGCCCCGATGCGGTACGGGGCTCCGGTGCTATCCCCCTCGGGGTGTAGACAGGCCCCTGCACACGCTCATGCACGGCCAGGGGGTGTGCACGGACGAGAGAGAGCTGGAGGAGAATTCAGGTGAGGGAACTATGATAGTAGTAATAATAATAATACCTTTTATTTGTGTATATATATGTGTATATAGTTGCACTTTTCATAATGTTGCAGCTCAAAGTGCTTTACAGAGAGGGTTTACATGCACATTCGTGCTTCCCACAAGAAAATGCAGGAATTAAAAACGTAGGCATTATAAAATGGTAAGAAATAGAAATAAAAGTTCAAATAAGGAATAAGAAACTATTATTAAAATAAGGGCTTCATTTCCCCTTTAATGCTGGTATGTTCTTAACTATATGGGATGTACTGTACCTGTGTGTGTGTGTGTGTGTGTGTTGGGTTGGCTATTTTCCTCTACTGGGTGATACTGAAATATAACGGCCAGGCTACTGAACACGTAAAGCGTATGCAAAACGCAATGTTTATTTATTTACCGGCTACACCCGCAGCACACATACTGTACTCATTTCCTATACTGTCATTTCTGTTTACAGATAGCGTGGCTTAAAAACATAAGAGTTTACGACCCTATGTAGAGGTGTTGCGTACACCTTATGTAAAAAATATAAATAGAAGACTTTTCTATTTGTCCACTTCTCCACACATGACGCTCCACTTAAGGCCTTATATTTGTTTTGTGCAACGCGTACAAGCGGCTGCATTGCGAAAGGCATTGTTTGCATGCTTGCCTGCGTACCTTGCGTGTGCTTGGAGGATTTAAAATATATTCAGTAGGGGGCATATCAGGGCCGAAATCATTCCTGGCCAAAACCGGAATATCTTCCTTGACTACCTCTGAATAACCACAAGAATGTCAAAATGTGGAGCGGCATGGACACGTCATATAGATGTTGGTAATTACGCGCTAGCTCTACTAACTTATTCCTCATCTCCATTTTTCTTTGTTCAGAGACTGCTGTTGGATCTGTCTGTCCGATCCTGATATTCTGCCCCCACGTTCATATGCTGTATTGCATCATGCCTATGCAAAACGTACATTTCTGAGGACGTGCACACACTACGCGCCAAAAGAAATGCAGGATACGCGCCAAATACGCGTGGTAGCCATCAAAAGGTATATCGCTAGCTTTACGCGCTACTCTCACAACTAGTTCCATTGATTATTATGGAAATGTGGTGCTCTAATTAGCCTAGCCGTAAAACTAATTTGCAGCGTAGCCACTGGTGCCCCAGGGCTTTTTGTCTTTGTGCGGGGGGGAGGGAGAAGGAGGGGAAAGAGGGCGGGAAGTGTCCTTGGTTGGCCCTGAAAAGCTTATTTCTGCTGTATGAATTGTACTGATCCTGGCAAGGTGTGGCTCTATTTAAGGAGCCCATGTTTTTTGTTGGCCCAGGGCCCCGTAGTGGCTTGACCCGGCCATGGCCATTTGTCCAGTTAAATCATATTTTACCTAAAGTGTGCTCAGGTGACACAAGGATGCTATCTTACCATAATTACAAAGACTAGCTATTGCGTGAATGTCTTAATCCGGGAATTCGTGCATGGAGCTCACAGCAGCTGTATCCCACGGTTGCCGTGGACGCTCCATTGCAAAACCAGCCTTTGCAATAACAGAGTGGGCTATAATGTATAATGTCTTATTCTTACCTGGTCAGGATGGATAATGACAGTGTACTGCTTGTTTGCCCTAATCTCTGCAAAGCCCTGTACCAGAGCACACATGCACGCACACACACACACACATACACTAGAAGAGAGCTCACAAGGTCTCTATGGTGTTGTCGTGGCATGGGAAATACAGGCACTATAGTGTTAAAAGCTTAACATTTGGGTGAATATGTAGCATACACTGTATAGACACACTGTCTGTCAAAGGAACAGGCCTACCAGCTTTTTCAATGATATTTGACTTCACCTGCAGGCTTCATGACCTTCTAACCTGCCGTAATCAATGTTAACCCGCAGCTTTTAATGTGTACATGTGAACAGTTATGTAGCGAAGGCTTAATGCAATACTGGAGCATTAGTGTGTGTGTGTGTGTGTGTGCGTGTGCGTGTGCGTGTGCGTGTGTGTGTGTGTGTGTGTGCCAAATGTGTGTGTGTGTGTGAGATGAGAGGAGGTAATAAAAGCTTCTGTATAGTATGAAGTGATTCTAATGGACTGCGGCCAGTCTGGTGCTATTAGAGCTCTCTGCAATCAGTGGTTCACATGGTGCTCTTACCCCTCCCAACTCTATTCTGCAGACGTCTGTCTGTTGAAGAAGACTGAAGACCTTTAAACCTCTAAGTCTATCTGACGTCTTCTTTTTATTGGCAATATTACAATAATGTGTTTTAATGAACAATAATGTGTCTTTTTATTCAGTGACACACACCTTGAGGTGAAATGAGTGATCCCAAATATGGAAACTTAAATATTGCTGTTTTAAGTTGCTAATTGCTACTTATATTCAGATGGAACTCTTCATATGTCTTCATCAAGCTCCCGGGAGACACATCCATCTCTTTGTATCCTTTTCTTCCTTTGCCAGGTCTGTTCCTAGTTCCTAGACGTGTGGACATGTTTTATACTGTACGTCTTTATCTGAGCATCCCACTCCACACACACAGCATTCTTATACAGTCCAACTCTTGTTCCCGCGCCGATTGTAAAATTAGCTTCCTGTTCCTCCCCCTGTGCTTGCCGAAGGGCAACAGATCACGGAGCATTCGTCACGGCGGTGATCTCCATTATTGCATGTGAGGTGTTTGCTCAATGTGTGCGGTGAAACACGGCGGCCGTCTTACGTGTTCCAAATCATCTACTAATTGGCATTGGGCTTCCAGGAACCTCGGCTCCCAGAGTGTTATTGGTCATGGCAGGAGGAGATCTGCTGGTGCCAGAACGGCAAAGTTTTGGATCATCGACTTAGAAGACATAAAACTTCCAGAGACACTCAATCTCTCTCTCACATCCCCCCCCCCCCCCTCCCCATTGAAGCATCTGTCTTCTCTGGCCTTTTCTGCACCCCCCACCCTCCTTACCTCACAAGCCTTCGAGCGCATCACCCCAGCCGAGTCCAGCTCCTCCGACAAGGATGAGCTCATCGCCACTCCGGTTGCCAGTGCAGAAATGAGAGCCTTGTGCTCCCCGTGCGAGGGAAGCACATACAGGCAAGGCCCGGCACATGGCGTGACTAAACGGAATCAGAGCGAAGGGGAAAGCTGTTTAGAGCACGATAAAGAGGCACGCTGTCTCGTGCCTTCACCGCCGTCCGTTCACCGCCGCTGGTTCAGTCCTGCAGAAAGTCTTTCGTCAACATTGTTTATACTGTGTGGCTCCCATGCTCTGTTGTCAGTAAAGCTGGTGCAGACCTGTGCTCTAGTGCATTTGGGATTTAGGGGCAAAGAGTCGGAGTGTGTGTGTGTGTGTGCGTGTGAGGGCTTTTATTTTGGAAAGTTATGAAGATTTGTTTTTAGTGTTTCAGTGCCATGAGTGCATAGTGCTGTTTAACCCCCCCTTCCCTCTTCATCACCCTGGAATCTGTCATAACAAAGCAGTGCGGTTCTCCCCAATAAATCCCTCTCTCTACATCAACTCTCCCGGGCTGTATAAGAATGCTTAACGTAAACCCCGATGGCAGACAGGATCAGGGCAGAGAGAGAGAGAGAGAGAGAGAGAGAGAGAGAGAGAGAGAGCAACAGCAGAAGAAGAATGAGAGCTCCTTTTGTGGTGCAGTTGCCATACTTATGCATTATTAAACCGAGGGGTGCGGTGCATGTCCCACAACGCCCCCCATCCACCCCCCTACACCCCCACCTTTCCTAGCAACAGAGAAAATTCTAGATAAAAATAGAAGAGAGGGTTTTTAAAAACCGAGGGGATTCATAACAAAAGGCACACTGTGTGATAGAGGAAGATGTTGACAAGCTCTCTGGTGAATTGTGGCTAAAGATTTAAATGTGGCTGTCTATAACTGCTAATAAATATTGCTAAAACATATTTGCAATGATAAAAAAATAAATAAAAAAAACACAAAAAACAGAAGAAAAAATCAAACTACGTCAATTACAGCTAGTCCTTAGAAATTGAAATTCAAGGTTTTCATCCATTGGCAACTAGCCTATATTATATTTATTTGAATAAGGCAGCTTTCTAGCACTTTCATCATTCTTAGAAATCCTTCCCGTATCTTAATACTCAGAATAAATGCATTATGTATGCACTTCTATCAATTCAAACATTCCAGCTAAGGCTCCCCAGTGTGATATTTTATGCTTTCCTCTAACAGTGAAACAGATATTTACAAACAGATATGCAAACTCAACACCAACAATAGGCACCGAAGGACTAAATTAAGCCATTGTGAGTTATTTCATAGTTTCAGCAGTATTATGATCTCTACTCAATGCCTGTTTCATTGCTTTATAGCTTATACAGCCAACTGCTTTTTTTTTTTAACTCTCACATTCTTCTTAATTTCAGCAAATATTTTCATTGTATTTCACTGTAGCTTGTGAAATAATTTGAGTTGTTATTAAGGCATTATTAAGGCAGAGGGCATTGCATCCTGTTTTTTCCTCTCAAGGGTACAGGGTATGTGTAGGGAGGTACACACTGCCAATATAACAAAATTGAAGAGATACTGGGTCTATGGAAGATCGATCACACATGTACTCGTATGCATCTTAATGTTGTGCTAGTGTCACTGGAGTTCGTGCTATGTGAAATGTATCTTCTACAGTGGTGAACTGATTAAAGTTGGGGTACTATCTGGTGCCAATTGAGTATTTGCTAAAAGCCCCCTAAGCAGATCCCCTGATGTTTTGTATTGCTTTCTTTGGGTTATGCAGTGCATTTGTACAGCTGTTTCTCTTATGCGGGAGAAAATCTGATTAGCTAATTGCCTTTCTCCATTGGACAGGGACCCCCTTCTGGTACTGGAGCCATGGAGGTTCAGATAGACAAACAATCTGAATCTGTCCCGGTCACGAAATCGGCCTTATCTGGGAAGGACAGCAATATCGCAATCCCAAAGCACATACGTATACAGTATGAAGTAATCGGCCTCATTGCAAGTTTACAGGAAAATTGCTCCAGTCCACACTAATATTAATAACATCTGGTTTTGAATAGTCAGTTGAAACACTAATTCCTTATGTGCTGTTAATTTTATGATGTAAATGTTTATTACACAAAATTTAGATGAAAAAAGTTTAAAACAGTAAATATTTAATGTAAAATGTAAATGGTAAATGAGTGAAATATGAAATTGGTATGTTGGTATGGTATTGCTGCAAATATTAATTAATTTGAAGGCTGCAACTCTTTTACAAGCCCCCAGAAAAATATATCAGTAGACTGTAACAAACTGGCACATAGGAGGCCTGCATATATAAATGGCTACATAAAAACACTATAAAGAGCCTAAGTCACTTTCCCATTATGGAACCTTAGTTTGGAAAAAATATGTATGGTAGTCAACAGCGAGAATCAAATTAATTTTAGATCCTGTTTGAATTGTGACACAAAGTACAAAAAGATATATATTCAAGTAAAAAATGTTGCAGTTTGTTGTAAAACTATGAAGTAGTCTTTAGTTTTGTGTGTAACCGCTTAATGAACAACAGCTTTCATCTCACACAATATACGTCACCAAAACAATGCTTTCTGTGGTGGGAAAGTGTCACGACGTCACTTACGCGACACAGGGTTTGTAGTCTTACATATTTTCACTATCTTACACATCAATAAATGCACGACAAACTGAGACATTCTTGACGAAAAAAATGTAATAGTCAAACATCATATGCACTTCGTGTCACCAAGCCAACGAGATTTAAAAATGATTTGATTCTCACCGTTGACCACAATACTGTACATATTTCTTTTCAAACTTAAGTCCCATAATGCGGAAGCAACTTAGGCTCTCTATACAATATAGGTGCTGTGTTGCCAACTGATGGACAATTCCACATGCACATCGATGTCGTGTTGGTGGAAAAGCGAACAACCAAATGATTTAGCTCCCTCTCCTCAAGCACACATTTAGTGTGCCATTTAGATATTTTGACGATGACGATGATGATGATGATGATGATGATAGACAAAGATGACATTCATTCACATTCAGACAATATTCATATGTGAAAAAGATCAGCTCCTGATTACAATTCACATATATCGGTGTTTTTAGTCTACTAAATCCCAAAACAAAACTCTAACATGGAAAGCATTGTGAAAATGGAAAACAAAAAGTTGGCATGGGAAACAATGACTCCATATGTTAATGGGGTGAGTTAACCTGTGGTTGTGTTGTGGGTCAACACCCGCCAGCTCCCTGCAATATTCTTTAGAGTAGCCATTTAAAGGTAATGTTCAGTTAATTGTTCAATCAGTCTTATATATAAAAAGATGGACTGCGTTGATGGACATTTCTACAATGGAAAGTCTTATCAAAAAAAATATATCCTATAGTACAACTCATCCTAAAATCGGTCTATTTAAGCCAAGCCTGGTAACTAGACACAATATTCACTTTGTGAATAGGGTCTGGGCATGCTCCATTGGGAAGTGTTATTTGTTGCCTCCTACTGGGCGTAGACCTCTGGTTTATTTTGAAACTATTGTACAGCGCTGAACAAATCGCCATTTGCTACAACAGTTTTGATCACCTTATCTAGCTCTACCACCATCTCTATTTCTTGACCCTGTCATTGGGACCCACGTGAATGGAATGGAATTGTTTTCAATCTTGTACGAGACTTATTTGCTGACTTTTGACTATTAAGTCAAAAGTCAGCAAATAAGTCTCGTACAAGATACAAGATTAGTATGTTGTTTATTAACACAACATACTAATAAATCCCATGCCAATATCATTGATTTGCACCTGTGAAAGGTGGCCCAGCTATTCAGAGCTTGACCTGAATGGACGTTGAAAGGCTGGTGATTGAATTCTGATGAAACAACACCGAAACAGGGTGACAGATTTTCTTTCAGAACAAAACAGCAGTGGTAGCAAACAGGACATAGCACCCCTGACCCACTTCTAAATAACAGGCTCGCGTTGAGTGACTCTGAATATGTATGGAATGGAAAAATAAAGAGTTGGCATTATAAGAGATAGGACGTTTGTTAAGGGATAGGGAAACAGCTGAATCCCTGCTGTGTCTTGAGGGAGAAAGTGCTGATGAACGTGATTAATGTCAACGAGGCTAAAAATACAAACAGACAAGAGACACTTCCTTAACAAAGCCAAGCAAAGCAATACCACTGTCAATAAAGTTCAGATAAACCGCATCACCTTCAAACCCCTTTTGTGGAACTGTGCAAATCTACTCTTGTTACCAGAACGTGGCCAAAGTCTTAATCTGTACCTTCACAGATCAACATTGCAGCCTTTCAGTGAGGTATTTCAAATACAGTCAAATAAATAAACATATATTTTATAAACTATATTTTAAATGTACATTTATAAAGTAAATACGCACAGCATGTTCTCATCCATCCTAAACTACTTGTTGCAAATTCCAAGTTTAAATAGGCTTATGACCATCTGACCTTTTTCTGTTGTTGCCAATTATGTCTGAAAGGGAGGGGAGATATTAACCAGAGTATATTAGTAAAATCTCTCTCAGCGATCAGTGAAAACAGAGCTCCAGACCTTTATGCTTTGAATGTGGTGCCAAACATGAAATGCCACAGGTTACAAGCAGAAACCAGGCACACAACAGAGAGCTAGCAAGTCTTTAAAAACCACAGGTGAGGTGGAGGTACTTAAGCACTTACATATACACACACACACACACACACACACGCACACACACACACACAGTAATAATGTCCAATAGTGACAGGGCAAAATGCCCTGTAACCATCTCCATCTGGCACTGAGGAGAGTCCTTGTGGGTGGAGTCAAAGGCATTTCCTGAGGAAGCAGCTGTTCCCCCGCAGGGCCGCAGCACGGCAGGATTACTAAGGCCAATGTGCCACCCAAAACAACAATAGGCACAAGGTGGTGGTAACGATTTAGATGCCTTAGACCTTGTGGGGTTGGATGTCGACGTGCTACGCTGGTTGAAATGCACCAGGGAAAGAGACCTCATTGTGCAGATTTGCCCCCCCAGAGCGCAAACTCTTCTCTGCGTCCTTGAGGTCAACCTGGCCTAGTCTCTAGCATGCATTTCACCACTGTATGTTCATCTGTAGGGGGCAGTATAGGAAGACTTCACATACTGTAGTAGCTCTCCTGTGTCTGATGGTAAAGCAGTTCACGTGTCAAGGAACAGTAATGTTGTTTATTAAAAGGTATAGTCTGCCATTGTATTGTCAAATTCACCAAATATCTAAATAAAGCAAAAACAACAATGCCCTTGTCTTCACAATGCATTTAAATGTGTGGAGCGTAGCTTCTGAGGGAGTTATGCTAAGTATCCACTACACGATTTCAGGCCGATTTTGACCCGATTTGGTCGTGACCAACGCATTTTCAGTGTTGGGACAGAACGTGGCTTGGCTGGAGCGACCACAGGCGTCGTTACTCCGTGTAGAGTGACATATTCTAAGATAGGCTACAAGACGTCTGAGACGCCTCACGACGTCCGACGAAAAGACTAGCATGTTAGATTTTTTTAAAATTTTCTCGCCTAGTTTGACATCCCCTACGAGGTGCTCCGACATATTCCTTCACGTTAACCAATAGGA
>JAODLL010004076.1:0-11352 GCA_026546735.1 Forbesichthys agassizii | reverse complement strand
AATTAATTTCTTTTTGATACTAATTAATAGCTGTCAGATTGGTTTGATGACAATAACCGCAGTTGTATACTCTCTTACGTATACATATATACACACATATGTACACACATACACATATACACACACACACACGTATACGTATACATACACACACACATACACGTATACATATACACACACACATACACGTATACATATACACACACACATACACGTATGCACACATACACGTATGCACACATACACGTATACGTATACATACACACACACACACGTATACATACACACACACATATACACACACATATACATATACACACACATATACATATACACACACACATACACGTATACACACATACACGTATGCACACACACACGTATACATACACACACACACACACACACACACGTATACATACACACACACACACAAGTATACACACATACACGTATGCACACATACACGTATGCACACATACACGTATACATACACACACACACACGTATACGTATACATACACACACACACGTATACATACACACACACACACACACACACGTATACATACACACACATATACGTATACATACACACACATATACGTATACATATGTATACATATACATATGTATACACACATATACGTATACATATGTATACATATGTATACATACATATGTATACATACGTATACATACATATGTATACATACGTATACATACATATGTATACATACATATGTATACATACATATGTATATATCATTATTATTAATAATAATATAAAAAATAATAACATTATATGTTATATATTTTTTGTGAGTACAACATGGGGTTTTAACCTGCGATATCAGGAACTTGATATCACATATATACACACATATACACACACATACATACATATACATACACATATACACGCACACACATACATATACACACATATATATACATACACACACACAAACACACACACACAGTATATATAATTTAAGTTATCAAATTTCTATTATATATCATTTTTTGTGAGTACAACATGGGGTTTTAACCTGCGATATCAGGAACTTGATGTCACACACTTAATCCATTAGGCCACCTGAACGGTGAGATTTGGGGCTTGAATGTTCGAAGAATAAAGGTTAATTAAAGAGTGCTATCTTAGCTTCATTGTTAGGCTGTTATTGTTATAGCTGTTATAACTTATGGTTTTTCAGAAACGTGCTGAAATATGTAAATATCTCTAAATGTATGTTTGTGGAAAGTAATAGCAACTTGACACAATTTGACTCTTTGAATATTTGAATGCCTGATTCTTTGATGACACCATTTTAAGCACTAAAACACTCAAAAACTGTTCTTTATACTGAACTAGACTAAAAGATCCATAAGATCAAAAGATCCAACATCACAAACCACTTAGCGGTACTGTATTGTGGACGAGCGCTGCTTCCATGTTGTATAAGCCATCTGGCGGATTTAAGATGAAACTGCACCTTAAACCCTAAACCACGCCTCATCTCCAATCGTGACGTCATGCGACTTAAGTGTCACAATAAAGGCCAGACATCTCCATAGACAGCGAAATTACTATCAATTACACTGGTCAACGCATTTTTACAAAAGTATTAGTAGTGTCATTTCTTATCAATTTTTATGTGCTCAACAGGAATATGACAGTCAAGTTGCAAAATTAGATCTAGATTTTTGTAATCTGCATTACATTTATGTAATTAGCATTACTGTTCTGTATTGTATCTAAATGGATAAAATAACAATAATAAATGTAACAGTAGTTTTAACTGTCTTGCACAAAGTCTGAAATATTTTAAATGCTCAAACTTTCCGACTGGGCTTTATATAGTACAATGCTGACGTCAGCTTACTTCAGCAGCCGCCTGGCAGTAGTATTGCTTTGCATCAGAAAATCAACTATATGAAATATCTTCAAAACGAGAGGCAATAAAAAAAAATGTCATGGTTATATTCATGTTCAGCACACCAAGATACTACAGATTAGGGCCTTTTTAAGTCAGTAACGATTTCAATGTTGACCACTGTTATTAGTACTTTTCAATCACCATTTTTATTTGATACAGTCAACAATTATATATTTAAGAGATTCAAAGGAAAAAAATATTTGAATGCTTATAAAAACTGGCAGTTCTGGTTGTACTGAGCGCACAAAGCACCAGAGGTAATCAGAGGCGCCGGACTGCCTCTTATTGGATGTACATTTGTTCTCATTCTGTTTAATGAAAATAATAATACATTTTGAGGACGCCTTTCAAAACACTTACATTACAGTTGATTACTTTTCACAGGAACTGTGATCCATTACTTATGGTACATGATCATGTGATCGTGGTAAAATCCCATCACAAAAACTCCACAATCACGCTGAATGGCTGAGAGGTCAAAGATGAGCCCTTGACCCGCCCTAAATAGCAGTGTGCCCTTTCAACTTATTCTTTTCTTGCTATACGTCCACTTGGCACGGAATCCCTTCAAAACTATCTAACGTAACTATATGCAAATCACGATAAAATAATATTACACATCCGCACAGCATGATGCTGCAACCACTATGCGCTTCAATGTAGGGATGGTATTGACCAGGTGATTAGCGGATCCTGGTTTCATCGAGACATAAAGCTTGGCATTTAGGCTAAAGAGATCTGTGTTTCATCAGACCATAGAATTTTCGCTGTCAGTCCATGTCATGTGCCTTTTATACAGGCCTAATTGGTAAGTGCTACAGAAATGGTTGTCCTTTTGGAAGGTTCTCCTCTCTTCACGGAGCAAAGCTGTGAATACATTCTGGATGCACTGTATATCTTATTGAAATGCTGGAAATTGATACAGTTATTGATACTCAATTATTGTCCAGCCCTATGTCATCGACAACATACTCCTTCCAAACTATTATTTTTGGAATAGCTCGTTCCATGATTGCTTCTGTATGCATTGGCCTCTGCTGCTTTGATCGGTCTTATACATTATAGTTCTATGGGTCTGACGTGTCCTGGTAGATTGGTAGGTTAGCATGCATTGCAATAGATATCACCCAATCATGTTTTGAAAAACAACATAACCCAACATATTACATAGGCAATCTAGAAATAAGTATTTAATAAAAATCATCTCAAGTCATTAATAAGTCAAAGTCAAGTATTTTATCTGTTTTAGTAAAGCCTCTCAAGTCTTAAAATTAGCACCTTGAGTCTGTCTCGAGTTAAGTCGTGTGACTCGGGTCCCCCACCTCTGGTTAGTATTATGTGACATTTCAGCGAGACCCACGGTGAACACAGTCCAGCTGGCAAAGAATTCCAGGGTGAGAAAACTGGAGGGGGGTGATGCAGGACCTTGACTTGAGTTGCAGCAGCTCAGCCTTCAGCTCACTCTTCATCTCAGCGGAGATGAAAGTTGGGAGTGCCGAAGCAATTAGAAAACAGGTAGAATGTGTCCCGGTAAATAATAAAGCCTCTCCAGTTTGATTTGGAGTTGCCAGTACATGTGAGAGATGGTTTGGTGTCGAGCTCACACAGTGCTAGTGTGAATGAGCCTTTACACCCCTAGTAGATATTCACAGAATTTGACAAAAGGTGTATTAGGTTACAATCACCGACACTACCTTTAATACTCACATGTTCATCTGATGAGCTCCAGTCTTGGCCCGTTTCTCTGGAAAACTGCTCAGCACAATAGTTCTAATAGCCCTTGTGAAGTACAAAAAAGCACATTAAATGTCATACATGACATCAAATTTGTGGGCAAGGCCTAGCACGATGGGTGAATGCACAGAATGGCTGGAAAGAATAGATTGGGACAGAAACAATTACAAACCACAGCTGTGAATATCCTATTTTAAGAATAGGCATTGCCCAGTTGGCATGCTTAACTGCTGTATAAATAAGCAGAATTAAAACATAAAATATTCCTTTTGCTGTGAGAAATTCTGAATCCTCACTTTCAACGTAAACGGTATGGGTTATCACGTAAACCTAAGATGTGCACTAGGGCTGGGCGATACATCAAATTAATCAGATTATTTAGAGTTTATGTTTTGTAACCATTTTTAAAATGCCCAAATTGTAAAATCAAGATTAATACTTAAAAATCACTCAAATCTAACATCTGAAGTTGCGTCAACAGGCGGTGCACCCCCTTCCGTTCTTTATATCAAGTGTTCGTGTAAAACACTAGGTAGTTTGCAGCTGAGGCTTAAGCAGTGAGATAAACAGACCGCTGTAGAAGCAAGCACAGCAAACTCTGGCAGTGGTATGATCATTAAGCATCAGGAACTAGGTCACATGCACACACATCTCCGGTGTTGAACACAGGTAAGACCAAACCGGGACTATTGTTTATAGCAGCGATATTTACAACAACTTCGTTTCGGACTACAATTAATGTCACTATTGAAACTGTGCCATGCTAACGTAATCTAACTTCTTTCTGCTTCGGAGAACGTAGATTAAATTCATACACAGCGTAGGCTACTGTAGCAACACGGTAGGGGGCGATCAGGAAAACTAAGGGAGGCACAGTTCAATAATGTTTAAATTAGGAGATAGGCTAAATCAGAAATTCTACAACACGTTATTTGCAAAGAGTCAGTCAGTTTTTTTTCAATAGGCTACATTTAATTACTGTAATGGTATTTAAGAGAGTAAAGTATTGAACAAGCATGTAAACTGGTTATGGGTAAAAAAGGTGAGAAAGATGCGACGCGTGAGCAAAACACAAAGAATCCAGCTAGAAGGACGATCCCAAAAGCCGATGCCGCAGGGGGCAACTCAGCAAATGTTTTGTGTGACTGACAACACACACGCTAACATGGCACCAACTTGTACAGAACAGTGGAGCTCAGATTACATACACACAGGTGTAGGTTTCTTAAATTTTTAGGGATATATAATGGGGAGTCTGGGGTTCTCCCTGGTAAGATTTCGAGCATCAAATAATTAATATCCTGCATTCTGGTGATTTCCTATGTGCATTTTCCATCAATTTAAGATGGAAATGTATGGAGGGAAACCTATATTATAATATGAATCTAATATCAGCTTTTCGAATGTATTACCCCCGCTAGTAATCACATATGCATGGTCTACTCTTCTTAAATGTGCATGTGGCACCTATTCGTCAATGATAAATGTATTCATTTTGAATACATTTATTAACCCCTAGACCTTAGCAGCGCATATGTAGAGCTCACACACAAAATGTTTATAACTCAGTTATAGACAACTGTGCTGGCTACCAGCTCAAAACAACATGAAAGACACTTCATACACTTTACATTTTAGAAAAAATAAAATCAGGGCAGTCTGAAAACCCAAATATTTCTCTGTACTGTCTTCTTTTTTTCCTATACTTACAGATATGGAAATACAGACCAGGAATTCAATTAATGACATGCGGTGTTCCACGGGGTTTAGTTCAGGGGCCGCTTCTGTTCAATCTTTATATGCTACCTCTGGCCCAAATTATACAGAACAATAAGAAAAACACCACAGCTATGCTAATGATACCCAAATATACATGGCTTTAGAAACGTATGACAACAGCTCTATCTATAGACTCTGTGTCACTGTATAGAGCACATAAATACCTAGATGAACCAAAACTGTTTACAATTGAATCAAAATAAAACTGAGATTATCGTGTTTGGCAACAAAAATAAAAGAACAATTATTATTAAAGAGCTGGACAGTTGGGCACTAAAAACCAGAGACCAAGTGCGTAATCATGGTGTTCTGATAGACTCAGACCTCACATTTAACATATCAAAGCGGTCACCAAAACAGCTTTTCATCATCAAAAAAATTTAGCTAGAATCAAAATCGGGGTGTCCCAAAAAGACCAAGACATGCTTATCCATGCTTTTACTTCTAGTGAGATTGACAGTGATACTGTATTGGGCTCTTAAGGGACTCCCAAAAAAAGACAAACAGCTGCAGCTCATTCAGAATGCTGCTGCTAGAATGCTAACCAAGACCAAGAGAACGGAGTACATCACTCCGGTTCTTAAATTGTTGCATTGGCTTCCAGTTAGTTACAGAATAGACTTCAAAGTTGTGCTTTTATTTTATACATCTCAGAATGGTTTAGGACCCGAATACATTTCTGATACGTTTGAAGAATACCAACAGAGCAGGGCTCTTAGATCCATGAACACAGGTCTGTCAGTACAGCCTAGAGACCAAACGAAACACGGAGAAGCTGCGTTTAGCACTTATGCTGTCCACATTTGGAATAAATTACCAGAGACATGCCCCAAATATAGCAATTTTTTAATCCAGGCTAAAAATACCTCTTCTCACGTGCCTATGACTGACATTTTTTACTTAACCACATTGTTTAGCCTGATAACCGCCAATGTTTGTATCCTTATTTTACTTAACCACACTGTTAAGCCTATGTTTTTATCTTTATATGTACTTTATGATATTGTAATTTTAATTTCTGTGGAATATTTGGGTTGGAGTCCCAGTGGGTTAGAATTCCACAAAACGCCTGGGTTAAAGTCGGGGGGGTATATACAAAAATGTTTATTATTTTCATGGCTTTTACTTAGTTTTCCGTTGTTTCTTATTTCTTTTTGCTTAATTTAATTTGTTTCCTTCATCCTTTGTTTTTCAGATGTTTTTAACTAAAGCACGTTGAGTTGCACATTGTGTATGAAAAGTGCTATAGAAATAGTTTATTATTAGGGGTCCAAGCAGCGAACCCTATTGTAATTGTTAGTTTTATTCTTATTAGAGGTCCAAGCAGCTAAGCTGCGGGAACCCTATAGTAATTGTTAGTTTTATTATTAGGGGTCCAAGCAGCGAAGCCTATTGTAATTGTTAGTTTTCTTATTATTAGGGGTCCAAGCAGCTAAGCTACGGGAACCCTATTGTTTGTTAGTTTTATTATTATTAGGGGTCCAAGCAGCGAAGCTGCGGGAACCCTATTGTTTTCGTTAGTTTTATTATTATTTTTCCGTAGTTTTTGCTAATTTGACCCCTTTGCGCTTTGTAACTTTGCGTGTAACACACTCATTGCCAGTTACGCCATTCGCACGTACATCAATTCTTGTGTCCATTCGCCCACTCTTCTAGCACCACCAACAGGCCAAATGTGCCAAATTCACACACTTATAACTTTGTCCTAGTTTGGCCTACAGACATGCAACCACCGCCGTCTGAACAACATTTCAAGAGGCCATTTTTAGCTCCGCCTACTTAGATTTTCCACCATTTTGGATTTTCTTAAAAAGCTTTAAAAAACATTAAAATTCTAAGATTTTATCTAATCTTTACCAAATTTGGCACACATATTCATCAGACCAATCCGCACAAAAGTTATCCAAGGGATTTTTGATTTTCAAATTAATTTGTCCGTTACACACAGTCAAAGTTGGTGATGATGCCGCTACACAGGAAGTGGTTGCGTATCTCTGCAACCGTATATCCCATTGTCACCATTTCTTGTATGCATCATTGCCATGCCCATACAAGGCAATGTATGGCCAAATCTCACCAAACTCTGTGTACTGAATTGGAATAATACACCGAACAATCGTACAAAGTTTGGCATTAATCGCCCTTATAGCTAATAAGTTGTAATAATATAGCGTTTAGTATGCTTTTCCACATCTGTGGAAAAAAGTTATTTTTCCCAGGCTCCACCCAGTATATTTCTATTTATTTTTTACATGCCGCTATGACCGGTAGCGATACACAACGTTTTCAATTGTATTGCCCAACCACAGTATCTGAAATAACGCCAACTAAACAGATTAAGACCATCAAAGGATCTCTGGCCCACAAGTTAGAAGTAAACTGAACTCGAGATCATTTATGGGTCAAAAGAGAAACGTTTGAAGTAAGTACGATGAATACAGTACAGTGTTATATGCCTAGCAGATCTCACTTCTGTGAACGTTTGGACTGTATCATCTATCGTAGAGAAATAAAACCAGTTGTGATAAAGCAATTCAAAACAAAATGTTACGTCGTCTATTGACAAAAGTAATTAATATTGGGTTAGCTAAATGTACTATCGGTTATGGTGGCCTAGTGGTTAAGGTCTTGGCTTAGAGTTGTTGGTCTTTTTATATTTTGCGGTATCGAGACCCACTCAAGACACACTAGCTTTTCGGAACTTATTATTTTAATAATCCTGGGAGTTGTAGAGGGTCGTGATGTAGTTCTCATTCATATAAAACCTATTTGCTAATGTAGTAATTAGGTGGAGAATAAAAACGTTTAAACAATTTTTTAATTTTTTTATTTGTGTACTTTAGACGAATCTGCTGTGTGTGGGGCGGTTAAGTAAACACAAGCGAGCAACCCACATGAACTCGTGAACAAGTTCCCGAGGTACTTAAACTCCTTCACTTGGGTTAAGGACTCATTCCCCACCTGGAGTAGAAGATGGAACACTCGCACAAATTGCACCTAAATATCTTTTAATGTTTGCACACCAATATTTTTTGTCGCATTTGCGAGTGAAATGGTTGCACTGTATAACCCTGCAAGCTGACTGCTGCGCTTGTCATACAGTGACAAATATATTTCCGGTATTTCGAGAAACTATTTTAAAATCATATCACTATTACTGAAAAAATGTATATCGCAGTATATATTGATATTTAATTATTGTCCAGCCCTAAGTTTAGGCTACAGTCTTTCTAAACCAACCCCATTTAATATATAATAGCCTATAGCTAAATAGAAAATCTGAACACCCCCCCCCCCCCCCCCCAAAAAAAAATCAAGAAAAAACGTGTCTGACGCAGGTCTGTTTTTCATTTTTGTAAAATACTGGTTTCCATGCAGATCCAGACAAATCAGATCCCAGAATAAAAGCTAACCAGTCTTTGCTTACCAGCGGTTGTAGATGATCACAGCCATGGCGGTGGTTGGCGTGAGACTGGACAGGTCCAGGTCTACGTGTTTGACCCCCGGAGGCACCTTGCTCACACACAGTAGCTCATTCAGCAACATGTTGAGCACCGGGATGTTCAGGCTGAGAGGGAGGGTATGTCAGTACAAAGAGTCTACACTTGTATTTAGATTAATTATATAATGACATAGTCATGAGGTCATAACAATACATCAGTACTTCTCTTCCACTCTCTCAAGCACACTTGCTCAGACACATTACAGTATTGGAGGATGCAACACTCGTGCCCTTGCTATCAAATATCTGCATAATGTATTATTTAAAAATCAATCTCACTGAGATTAAATCTCTTTTTCAGGAGAAACCTGGCCAAGAAGTAGCTTGAAACATATGAGTTATAAAACATACATTAGTAATACAACCAAATGTATATACAAGCCTAATTTGTCAACTGAATAGATAAACTGTCATTTACAGTCACCATGTCCAATAGTCCTTTGCGCTATATCCTTCAGAATGAGTAAAAACTGTTTTAAAAATGAACAAAGTCAGTCATTTTCAAAGAGTTTTGAAGAGCATACAAGCGGTAGCAGCAGCAACCTTAAATTATGTTTTTCCTAATTTTGTAGGGACACGAGGAACAGACACTTTGCAACAAATCCTTTGAGCATAATCCATAGTGATTTTTACTTTAATTAAAAGAGTGCTAAGGTATGTAGGCATATGTAATATATCAATTCCAACTTCAGTTTTATATATAGTTATTTCTTTTTTCTTGAAATTGTTATTTTTTTAGGCAAAGAAATGTTCTTTAAAAAAGTATTGCGTGTGCAACCCCCTCCTCCAAAGATGGAATCGTCCATCACAATGTATTAATGGTGACATCATCCAATGCCAATTCGGTAGACCTCGCCCAACCCTAATGTACGTACGGTAAATTAAACCATGGCAACATCTAATGTTTGTGTAGTATTATTTTCAGCAGACTTTGTTTTTCTATTGTTGTGACTTAGATGAAGTTCAGAGCACATTTCATGACCAATTCATGCAAAACTCCACGTAATCCAAGGGGTTCACATACTTTTTCTTGCAACTGTATATAGAATGTGAAAACATACATCTGGCACACACCCCTCACCCTTTCTCCAGGTCATCTAGATCCAATCTCATGTGTGCTGCCACCTTCAGTGCCATCAATTTCAGGGTGCGGTTCCTGCAGTTGTCCACAGGTGGCAGCACTTGGTTCTGTTCATTAACAGATGACTTGGATGCCTGCTCTAGGAATTGGATGATGAGCTGTGCCGCTGGTGGATCTACAGAAAACCAATGAAGGATATTTTATTTTTATTCTATACATATACATATACACACACAGTACATACATACACACACACACACAGACCTCAACAAAAATAGTGGGAACACTTAAACAACACAATGTAACTCCAAGTCAATCACACTTCTGTGAAATCACACTGTTCACTCAGGAAGCAACACTGATTGACAATCAATTTCACATGCTGTTGTGCAAATGTACAGACAGGTGGAAATTATAGGCAATTAGCAAGACACCCCCAATAAAGGGGTGGTTCTGCAGGTGGTGACCACAGACCACTTCATAGTTCCTATGCTTCCTGGCACTTTTAAATGCTGGCGCTGCATTCACTCTAGTGGTAGCATAGCATGAGACGGAGTCTACAACGCACTGGCTCAGGTAGTTCAGCTCATCCAGGATGGCACACCAATGTGAGCTGTGGCAAGAAGGTTTGCTGTGTCTGTCAGCGTTGTGTTCAGAGCATGGAGGAGCTACCAGAAGACAGGCTAGTACAACAGGAGACGTGGAGGAGGCCTTAGGAGGGCAACAACCCAGCAGCAGGACCGCTACCTTTGCTTATGTGCAGGGAGGAGCAGGAGAAGCACTGCCATAGCCCTTCAAAATTACCTCAAGCAGGCCACAAATGTACATGTGTCCACTCAAACGGTCAGAAACAGACTCCCTTAGGGTGGTATGAGGGCCCAACATCCACAGGTAGGGGTTGTGCATACAGCCCAACACTGTGCAGGACGTTTGGCATTTGCCAGAGAACACCAAGATTGGCAAATTCGCCACTGGTGCCCTGTGCTCTTCACAGATGAAAGCAGGTTCACACTGAGCACATTAACAGACGTGACGGGGTCTGAAGACGCCGCGGAAAACGTTCTGCCTGCAACATCCTCCAGCATGACTGGTTTTGGCAGTGGGTCAGTAATGGTGTGGGGTGGCAGTCCTTTGGGTGGGTCGCACAGCCCTCTATGTGCTCGCCAGAGGTAGCCTAACTGCCATTAGGTACAGAGATGAGATTCTCAGACTCCTTGTGAGACCATATGCTGGTGTAGCTGGCCCTGGGTTCCTCCTAATGCAAGACAATGCTAGACCTCATGTGGCTGGAGTGTGTCAGCAGTTCTTGCAAGAGG
>JAODLL010004075.1:0-34327 GCA_026546735.1 Forbesichthys agassizii | reverse complement strand
TCAATGTAGCTTGCCCAACACTGATTTTAAGAATAAGCCATATGCATTGCCTTGAAACTACGCTTTTCTTCAGTGGGGGGGTGAGCCGGCAGATTATAAGACATATACTGGCTCTTCGTGAAAGCAACACCAAACATCCAATGTTGAGAAGTAATAAACTGTAATTGAGTTGAAGACTACACAGTCTCAAAACTGTCTGGCCCCGACTGTCTCTCGGCCCATTGATAATATTCTAGACAGTGTTTTCCTATCAGATGTTAATTGTGCCTCTCCCAATCCTGGGGCTCCACGTCTGTTCTCTCCTCCTGCTAGGCGTGGTTGCTGGGGAAGATATCTGTGAACACACTCTTCCTGCCTCAACACCCTGCCTCTCTTTTGTTTACTGGTGGCTTGTAAGTCAGAGTGCAGAGTGCTGTCTCTGCTTCTCTGGCACTTTGTTATGCATCAGACAGTCTAATTCTTGCAATAGTGTGACTCACAAATACATCTTTCAGGATAACTAAACTGTTAAGCATAATCCTTAGTCCCCGGGGGAAGATGACCTCTCATGCCTGCCTGGTAACTAAGGTGTTGTCAGGCTGAGCCGACGTCACAGAGACCACAATGTTCCACACGCCTGACCTTGAAAGATAGCTGCCCATAGGTTCTCCGGCAAAGCCTGTTGTTTTCTTTCTGTAACTTTCCACTGGTCTTCCAGTGTGTTCACTGTTAAGCAATAAGATCTAATATATAAATAAAATATAAAGCACAATTTTCTACACTTCCTTCACATTTTTTTATACAGTGCCACATTTCCTTTTGGGGAACATCGCACAAATTCCTGGTAGCGTGCTGTGGATGTAGTGCTCGAGGTGGCCGCGTCCATAGGCAAAGGGCCGCCTGTCACCCAACTTATGCACCCGACACGGCAATATGTCGATGCCTTCTCTCTTGCAATAGCCATTTTAATTAGTTTGGTGTGAGTACAATAGCTTCTTCTTCGACCTAAAACCTAGGCTAGGGGCGGTAGTAGTAGCTCCAAACACACCCCTTTAACCTATCCGGCTGTACCCTGAGGTAGGACCGCCTACCTTCTTAACATTTATGGCCACGAAAATACCGAAATAAATAAAACAAGGAAATGTGGAAATACGGAAATAAATAAAAAAAATATATATAGAAATGTTGAAATACAGAAATAAATACATAAAATAATGTATAAATAAATAAATAAATAAATAAATGTATGTAAAAATAATGAAATAAATGTAGAAATGCACAACTAAATAAATAAATAAATACATGTAAAAATACAGAAATAGCATTTTTTAATACAACAATTTAATTTTTTTTTCAATTATTTTTATATTTATTTAATTATTTATACTTTTCTTTATTTCTTTATACTTTTATATATGTATTTATTTATTTTGTATTATGGCAGTCCTGGTCCTCCATAATTACCGTGGGGATAGAGTAAAGAAAAACGAAAAGAAAAAAGCATAATTAGTAGAAGGAAAATATGCGTCAAAACAAATAAACTAAATGCAGTGGTTTGTTCGGGGTTACCTGTATGAGGGATTCTCCTCTAATGATTTCCATGCAAACAGGCTGCGATATTAGGCTTTGTTGTCTCCAGCCCAAAGCTGAACAAATTGTCAAACCTATCGATGTACAATACATGTATTTTATAATACAATATGTATAATTCATATTTGATCAGAGAAGATATCCAGATTCTACACACCATGACATCACACTCTCGTTAGAGAGAGTTCTCGCGAGAGGTAGCGGCGCACAGGAGGTCTTGCGTTAGCCTACTTGCTAAATGGATTGAATTTAACTTTCCACCTTTCTACAAATAAGCGTTTTTTTTTAAACCTCTAAAGTTTGTTGCGGCAAACTATCAGAGACATCATGAGTTTACTCGCCAAAATAGCAGAGATTGAAAATGAGGTGAGATCTTGTCAGACAGCTCGCTTAGTTTTCGAATAAGACACGTTGTTACTGTCAACACTAGCCAGGGTTAGCATCGCTGCTAGCTAGCACTGCCGCTTAATATTAAGATTACACTACTCGCATACGCACAATTATTGTGTCTTTATTGTATAACTTTATAATATACGATGTTGTTTTCAAACCATATGTATCGGCCAAGTCCTGATTTGACCAGACCCTCCATTACACGCCAATAATAACAATTTGGTTAATTCATTATTATGCGTGTGATCTTTTAATATTGAGCATTATCAAGAGACAGCATTTGTGTGAGACATGGCAGAAACCATGCCATATATATATATATATATATATATATATATATGACTTTGGGTTAACTGCGAAGTCATTACAATCAGTCAATAGAATAATATGTTGAGTGTTTTTATACACGCACATAACATCATCTGATTTAGTTAGATGTTATATATTGTGGCAACCTTATTATTGTCAAACATGATACCTCATGCCTGAATCAAATTAGACTACTTACAGATAACACATTTAAAACACTTTTTATGCCGTCGTAGGTCGCAGATTAAAGCGTTATGATATACTCATAATCATGTTTAAACGCAAACTCTGTTAACTGTGCTGTGTTAGATGGCCAGGACGCAGAAGAACAAGGCCACAGCTCACCATCTGGGCCTTCTGAAGGCTCGTCTAGCCAAACTGAAAAGGGAACTCATCACACCTAAAGGAGGCAGTGGTGGTGCGCCGGGAGAAGGTGAGTCCAAGATGGGTTAGGGGACCACTTTTTATTTCGTTTTTAGGGGTTTTGATGTTTCACTTATTTAGAAGGGGGCTCTGTCTACACACTTATTATCAGGTATCAGGTATTTTCCAGACTATATTCACACCAGAGTATTAGTTGCACTTACAAAAACATGAAGATGAAAAGAACTTCTGTGTCTGTAACTCACATTTAGTAACCAGTTTTCAATTGTCACAATTGTATACAGTGCCATCTATTGGCCATAGCTGGTATGCAGTGGACAATATACACATAAAAATAACTTTGGAATAAAACTTGCAGGATCAGACAACAAACAAACAAACTAGGTCACTTGAAGTAAATAAAATACAGTTGTTTTAGTTGCCGATGTGTTTATTTTGTGTGTGTTTTAGGGTTCGATGTAGCAAAAACCGGGGACGCACGTATTGGATTCGTGGGGTTCCCGTCAGTCGGCAAGTCCACGTTGCTGAGCAACCTGGCGGGGGTGTACTCTGAGGTCGCAGCCTACGAGTTCACCACACTCACAACAGTGCCGGGTGTGATCCGCTACAAAGGAGCCAAAATCCAGGTATATAATGATGGCGACAACTAAGGGTGTAACGGGTCTCCAAATCTACGGTTTGGTTCATACCGTGGTTCTTTAATTATTTATTTATTTAATAATACATTGTTTTATTCTCGTATTGGCGTCTGCTAAATTATCTAATTGTAAAGTCATGTGATATGTGTTATCAATGACATAACTTTAACTTAATCGCTTTTCATTTTTTATTATGAATAGAAAAAATATACTTCAGCTGTCTAGTGGTACCTAGAGATGAACCTTTATCATAATGTCAGTCCATTGACCTTATTTTACTGATATTTAATGATTATGCTGATCGAATAATATTGAACTAAATGAATATAATAACCCTCTATCATCTATTGCAAAAATAATAAGTAGCAGCAACTACCCATCTTATTGTGGAACCTTCAGAATGACAGCAAATTAGTTAATCGGCTTCTATTTCTTCTCTTGGCCCTAAGCTGTTGGATCTGCCAGGAATCATCGAAGGGGCTAAAGACGGCAAGGGCAGGGGCCGGCAGGTTATCGCAGGTAACAAGACTGCACACTTGCACCAGTGTTCCCCTATACAGCTGTCTGCACCAGTGTTCCCCTATACTGCTGTCTGCACCAGTGTTGCACCAGTGTTCCCCTATACTGCTGTCTGCACCAGTGTTCCCCTATACTGCTGTCTGCACCAGTGTTCCCCTATACTGCTGTCTGCACCAGTGTTGCACCAGTGTTCCCCTATACTGCTGTCTGCACCAGTGTTCCCCTATACTGCTGTCTGCACCAGTGTTCCTCTATACAGTTGTCTACACCAGTGTTGGGCAGTACATAGTTACTGTCATATTGCCTTTTTTCACTAAACAGTAGCGAAACATTACTTTTTCCAAAACAGTAAGATTACAATTACCAATCCAAGTAATTACTGCGTTACAAGACTATTTAGCTGGTCCTAGCAAACTTAGGGTAGGCTAATTGAACCAACCTGTCAATCATCTGGTTTGAGAGGCTGCAATGTTTTCACTTTGGCTGGTTGTTGACTCCTAATTAATTATTGATCCAATAAAGAGTATTCAATTCTAAGATGAGATGCCTACGCAGGTTGTCATTTATCTGAAGGGGCAAGGCAGGGTAGTAATTGTAATGTAGCACTTTTTTTTTTAATACCCAGTAATAAGTAAAGTAATGCTAATTACTTTTTGAAGGAGTAATAAGTAAATAGTAAGTTTCTGAGAGATCCACTGAGTAACTTGCCCAACACTGGTCTAGACTGGCACGTCACATGAACAAACACTTGTTAGCATTCTTCGTGTTATTGACCTCGCTGCCCCATTGTGTCAAAATCTGAGATCTGGTGTCTTTTTCCGATTCACACCTCTTTAGCATAGAACTTGATTGAGTGCTATAGGGAAGTTTGTTGTTATAACATAAGACTGTATGAGTTTGGTTCATTTATATATCGCTACATTGTTCTGTACAAATCAGATATACAAAAATTAAAAGAGAAAAATAAGGTAAATACTTGATTAACAAGTTATCTTTTTAATAATAAGGCTGTTCAGACACATCGCAGCATTATTCTAATCTCGTAATGGTCCAAAAAGTGTCACGTTTGATTCCGATTGTTCTGAACACTGGGATATACACACCGTCATCGGGCATGCTTAATCTGAACCGCAGCACATTCTCTGTCCTCCCCCCAGTGGCTCGAACCTGCAACCTGATCCTCATCGTACTGGATGTGCTGAAGCCTCTGGGCCATAAGAAGTTGATAGAGCACGAGCTGGAGGGGTTTGGCATCCGACTCAACAAGCAGCCCCCCAACATTGGATTCAAGAGGAAGGACAAAGGGGGCATCAACTTCACAGCTACCGTATGTTGGCACTTTGCACCATTGGCACCCCTGAGTTAGCGAGACACGCCACGTGGTTTGCTAGACAACCATCTTGGGAGCCCTCCGTTTGAAACGGTTTTCATTGAAATGGTTTTCAAAACATACTGGGCCGGTGATTGGATTAACAATCGTTAACAATTAACGATTTAGTGAATGCCTGACAATACCTTTAACCGGGTATGGTATTTGAACTTGATCAAAACAAAAAGTTAAGGGAGAGCATTGTCGTTGTCCTCCACACACACACACACATTGAACACGCATTGCGAAGGCTAGGATAGTGTTGTGTGGTGCGGTCTGCACCACTTTGTTTATGTTCCTATTTACAGAGCCAGGATTGTGCATGAGTTTTTTCAGCGCACACAGAACAGGCAGCTAGGTGATATTTAGTAGATTTGACAGTGGTAGTGGTTCCACTGAAGCTGACAGCCTGAACATTCCAAGCTGTCGAGACTGATGCTTGCAGCAAAGCCAAACTGTAAGCTCGTGAGATCAGGGTGGTGTCGTGGCGAAATCAAAACCCTAGATCTCGCAAGGCTATGTTCTCTAGAGGCGTGGCCACACAGCGCGGTTGTCTCGTGTGTTGAGTGTCATGGTGTCTGTCTGTATGTTGAGTGTCATGGTGTCTGTCTGTGTGTTGAGTGTCATGGTGTCTGTCTGTGTGTTGAGTGGTGTGTTGAGTGACATGGCTTCTGTCTCTCAGTGTGCCCAGAGCGAGCTGGACAGTGAAACGGTGAAGAGCATCCTGGCAGAGTACAAGATCCACAACGCCGACATCACCCTGCGCAGCGACTCCACCGCAGACGACCTCATCGACGTGGTGGAGGGAAACAGGTGAGCGGCCGGACACGCTCGTCCTGTGTCGTTGTGTTTTTCCTTGGCACTGTGGCAAACCGAGCTGGAACCTCCCGGTGCTGAGAAATGAATACCAGCGCCAAACCCTGCAGTTCATCGACTCCACTCGAGGTGGGCTGCAAAAGGGAGTCAATCCCCATAGACTCCTTTGTTAAAATGACAGAATTGACATAAAAAATAAACATGTTTAATGCCCGGTTCAAAAACAGTTTTGGTCTCTATTGCTGGTCTTCCCGTTCATGAAAAGGTTTTTATAACTCATAATAGGGCCGGACGATTATCCGAAAAGTAATAGAAACCAAAATACAAAAACGTGATTTTCCCAGTTTTTAAAAAAAAAATTTAAATCCAGTTCTCACGATCAAGCACATCAGAAATATGCATGTTTTACAGATATGACTATTTGTTGTGACCATGGACACAGGACACAGGTGGGCTTTCTAAAGCCTACTGTCAATCCATCTACAGTCCAAATCCGGAGCAAAGACATAACGTTATTACCGACACCGTTATTACACCCCCCTTGTTGGTGAATCTCACACCAGCATGTAGGCTAGTGATTTTAAGTCAACTATTCATTGAGACGCTCCTGAGGAAATACAATTTCTGGAATACGGTAAGGGTTCTGAAATATCACAGGCCGAAAGGCCTACAATTTGTTGGTGGAGTAGGCATAAATTGAAGGCATCTCTCACCGTTTCCAAATGCATGGTACGTTACTGACACAGTACTACCGCAGGGTACCGTAATAACACAGCAATATATTTGACTTGAAGCTAATAATTATGACTCCATGTAGCTTTCATTATTTAATGCTGTAGCACTTTGCTAGCAAAACTAAATTACCCTGCTTTTACAAATAGATTTCACAAAATAAATAACTTTATACTTTTAACTACGGAGTGTGTAGTCAAGTGACTCCGCCCCCTCAGTCAGCTGTATGGAAGCTATATTAGAACTCAAACAAAACAAATAATTGTTCATTAATCGTAATCGAGGTACACTTTTAAGTTAAACTTTTCAATTAATGAATTTAGATTTGAGGTAATATTGTCCATCCCTAGCCCATCAGTTAGAAATATATGAACCCTGCATGTATTCCATTATAATGGATAGGAAAGGCAATACAGGCAGTGAAGTACTGCAAAGATGGTGAAAACTAGAGCCAGCACAGCTCGTTGTTCAAACACGATCTTGAGAAGATCTATGAGTGACGTTCCGGCATTCAAAGGAGGGTTTGTCCATTTTTTTAATATTTTAAAAAATGGACAAACCCTCCGTTGAATGCCAAAAGGTTGTAAAAGTACTATATTAATGAAGTCCTGACCTTGTGCAACCTCACATAATCAACTAATGTCCTTAGTAACAAGGGCTGTTGTTTGTATAATTGTATATACATTTTTTTAGCAAAACCCTAGCAACTCGTCTGTCTCTACAGGGTCTACCTCCCCTGTATTTATGTGCTCAACAAAATCGACCAGATCTCCATTGAAGAGCTGGACATAATCTACAAGGTCCCACATTGTGTTCCCATCTCGGCCCACCACCGCTGGAACTTTGATGACCTGCTGGAGAAGATCTGGGACTACCTGAAGCTAGTGCGCATGTAAGATGTTCCACCTGAAGCCACCAGGGGGTGACAAAGATGGGGAGATTAGTCCTAAAATACCCAAATGAGTAAAGCAAACAGCTTTCTTTATAAATACAACCCAAATGAGTAAACTAAACAGTTTTATTTATATATTCGACCACGTATTTAGTACAAGAAAGCCATAATAACCATTCCATAGGAACTAGTATGTATTAGCATGTAATTAGGCCGGTTTGTTAATGTGTTGCTAGGGCTCAAACAGGCGTAGCGTAGAACATTTGACTCACTTTGCCTTTGTCATTCGCAGCTACACCAAACCTAAAGGTCAACTACCTGACTACACATCGCCTGTGGTGCTCCCGGATGAAAGAACTTCTGTGGAGGACTTCTGCTTAAAAATTCATAAAAACCTCATCAAAGAATTAAAATAGTAAGTACTGCGACTTGAGTTACTTAAGCTAATTCTTTTCAGCAGTTTGTACAAACACATTGTACACGCCTTATTGCTGTGCAGTATTGCTACAGTGCATATCGTGGGGTTTCATTCTCCATGCGTGCGCCTATGCAGCCAGTGAGCACGTCTTTTCGGTTAGTAAGTGTCTTTTGTCCGTTAGTGCCCTGGTGTGGGGTTCCTCGGTGAAGCACAACCCTCAGAAGGTGGGAAAGGATCACGTCATGGACGACGAGGACGTTATCCAGCTGGTGAAGAAGTAAGGGGGACGTCGGTGGCCCGCACAGCCTGTGCACAACAGAAGGGGCTGCAGTCTTGTGGATCCTCGGTGAAAACGTTGACCGCGAGCGCGTTAACTTAACATGAAATGTCAGTGCAACATTAAGTCCTCTCTCCCACAGTATATAAGGTGTAACACAACAAATGGTTCATATTGAATATCAAAGAATGCGCTATCAAATTAAAATCTAGACTTTAAAAATGTCACGAGTGTAGTTTCTTTCTTTTCACTGTGTGATTCATTCCACTTAAGAAATTAGCCATTCTGTTCACTACCTAATATGTACATAATTCATTTTCATAATATATTTTCTTTGTATTCTTAGCTATAATTATTTGTAGGTAAAGACACATTTTAAATCCTACATACGATAGATAAGTAGGTTGCTCAGGAAAGAAACAAATAAATGAATATGTAGTCATATAATGGTGTGTGTAAAAATGTAACAACTATTACCTCCACTTAATTGTCTAGGCTTTTTAAAAACAAAAAGAAACAAGTATTTACATTACTGTCTAATATTACTTGGTCATACCTATTTAAACAAACCAAACAGAGATGCAAGTGAAGGTTTAGTTGTTTATATGAAGATGATTTAATGCGCCACATACGGTCCTCCACAAAAAGCATCACGAAATGCTTCATCATCAAATCAGGGCAACACGTGAGTCTCCCGTCCCGCCTGTTTCCTCACGTAAACCTCCCGGGAGAGGGGCTTTCATTATCCAGGCCCTCCCCGCCTGGTGATTTATATGCCATTGATGATGACGGCAGTCACTCAGGCTAGTAGCAGCAACCCCCCCACCCACCCACCCACCCCTTCCTTTTAGTGGGGACGGTCACTCGGGTTAATCAGTTCATTCACTCTGACACAATCTGCGGGTGTTTTACGCCAGCTGTTCTGTTCCCTGTACAGCCCACAGCCAAATGAGAAGTGTTCCATCAGGTCATAGTGTTCTGCGACTCCCGCGTTTCCCGCTGCCTAGTTATTGACGATGGCTGCTAAACTCTTGTTGCTTATTATTCTAGAAGTCGCTTCGGATAAAAGCGTCTGCTAAATGTTATGTACGATAATGCTTGAAATATACCAGGGATTTTGACTTGAATCAGAGGATGGGGTCCGTATATACGGTACTATTAATTAGTGCTACTACTAATATACTGGCCTGGAAATATCTTGAAAATGTAAATGGCTGCATTATATCTCGCTTTTATCCAAAGCACTTTACATTTATATATTATATTATTTGCCTCACATTCACACACCGATGGGGATGTCAGCCACGCAAGGTGATGCCTGACCATCGGGAACAGTTAGGTGTCTTGCTCAAGGACACCTTGACACTTCGTGAGGAGTTAGCGAGGTTCAAACCAGTGTGGTCTTGATCTCCTATCGCCCCACTCTACCACTGCCACTTACCACCCCAAATGTTTTTGTTTTTTTTATAAATCAATTGTATACTTTATTAAATATAGAATAATAAATGTTTGTTCTGGATTGCAACATTAAAGCAAATAATTGCCCATAGCATGACATTCAACATACATTTATCTTCCGAGAATATCAAAAGTAAACCTTCAATCCTGTCAGGATTTGTTGAAAGTAGCATTCAGTATAAATATTGTACAGTATGTGTGCATATCTGAAATTATATTATGAATCTATAAAGAGTCAAGTCCAACTGTAGAGCTCAAATGTGTAAATGTAGGTTGATTCTGAGATCATGATGGCATAACAAAATGAACTCATTAGGTTTGACCATCAAATTGTTTATTGCATAAGTCAAAGAAAGTGATAACTTATTGATGTCCTACGTTTTAAAGAACAACACGTCCATTGCCATTACTTTTCAACAATTACTTATTTCAATCTTACATTGAATAAAACACTTCATATTCTCAACATCCTCCACACCACAAACAAACACACAAAATGTCCATTTCCAAGGAAGACTAAACACTTACGTCGTCCCGCTCGGGTTGGGATCTTAAGTATTCTACAGATGATGTTCTCCCTAGTCTAGTCTTCATCGTGAACCAGAAGGTCCGTCTGAGGGGAGGAAGATGCAGTGGTGCTGCTGCATGTCAAGCACAGAGCCAGGCCCCCCTTCCCCCACTTGTAAATTATAGCAGCACTTTAGCTAATGAAAGAGTTGAGGACCGGCCACTAATAAAAGCCATTAACTGAGTAAAGCACTTCCCCCCACTAACCAAATTAAAGATTCTGCCCCCTTTAGAGAAGGGGGGACCACTGTATTAATATTTATGAAATGCGGAACTCAAAATGCCCCCCCCCAGCCTTTCTCCTCCAAACTCGCCCAACCCCGCCCATTTAAAGTCCGTCCCGAATGCCCACCTATCCCAGGAAGACGTGACTGCCCCCCCTGGCTCGGGGGGGCGGGGCTTGCAGCCTTGGGAGGTGTTGGCGAACGCACGCCCCGTCTGGACAGTTCTCCTCCTGCCGGGAGGGCAGGTGGTGGTTGGCGGGACCCAGCCAGCCGTCGGAGCCGTCCCTGCTCCCCACACACCATGGCCGGGGCCAGTAAGAGGGTGCGGGGGGACGGGGGTCCCCTCAGAAGTCTCTAGTCGCTAGACGTGACCTTCATCCATTTACTCCTACGTATGAACATGCGATGTGAAGTCAAGGTAACAATGCTTGTTGTATGACATGTCGAATATGTTCTGGGATTGATTTCATTGGGTTAGGTCTTTTGCACTTTGTTTGGTATAATGCGACTTTAAATCCATCACCAGGTTCTGGTTACTTTATTTGGACCCGTAGGTAGATTTGGTTTGCAGTAGTAGTTAAGTACTAGAGTCACCATCCATCTTAACTTATCTTATCACTGTTACATTTCTCTCAAGGGGGTTGGGGGAGTAAACCAGGCAAAAGCTATTTAGGTTTTTAAGTTTTATTTTAAATTAAACTTAGAATCTATACTACTAGAGTCACCGTCCATCTTAAACGTATCTCATCACTTACATTTTTCTCAAGAGGGGGAAAACCAGGCAAAAGCCATTTGGGTTTTTAAGTTTTATTTTAAATTAAACTTAGAACCTATTTGGTCTCACAATATTTGAAAAATATTGACTATAAACTTTTTAGACAATCGAACCATTTTATCAGATAGTGTTTAAAGTATCTGTATTTTGTTATCACATCCATTGTTGCAAATGTTTTAGTTTTTTTCTTTCTGCGGTGTCTGAATGCTTATCTTATTTTATCATACAGTGTCTGACAGTAGCAGAGCTTTAAGTTGATTATGACACCAGCCTTTTACAGTAAGTTGTCCCTAGAGACCTGGGATAGAAAGTGGGTAACAGGATTGGTGAGCCTTCTGGACAGACCACCTTAAAGGTGATCAGGGTATCTGTCCGGTGACTGTAACATGGTTAGAACTACATCATCAGTATCTTCACTCCTGATAAGATGAGTGTTCTTCTAAATAAGGAATAAATCAGTTCAGTTCATTGTTGACTAGTCCACTGATGCCTTTTGCTGCTATGAAATATTTGTTTTTTTTAGCCATTTAAAAAAAGCTTGACGTTTGTCTTCTTTGTGAGACACTAAAATTCCTAACAAGCTTACCATTATGCCGCCCAAACTATGTTAGCATTGATCAGTTTTAAAAACGTCCATGACTCCGAACAAGTAGTAATTTCGTTAGAAGTCCATCTTTCTGGCCAGTTGGAAAGCCTGCCATTCGAACATTCAAATGTTCGAATCTTAGTTGTGTACAATAGTATATTTTACTTCGTTAAAAGGTGTTTGTAGAGGGTGTGACGGATGGGAGGGTGTGGTTTGTCGCAGTTTGTGCGCAGGAAGGGTGGTGCCCATTTTTTCCGCAGTGTGACCCATGACTAGTGCGTTCACGTTTTTTTTCTTCTCTTTTTTTTAACATTTTTCAGATAGCCGCAGTGTATTACGAACATTTCCCTTTATCTCATACTCGTTCAACGCAACGCTGTCATTTTAGTTCATCACTCCTTACAGCCCGGAGCCCCTCCCTCACACCCGCAAAACCTCCGCCTCATCTCAACTGTGCATCTGGACCGAGACGGACCGCAGACCTGTTGGAAGGACAAAAGGCATCGGGAATTATTTTATCCACCACGATTTTGTTTCTTTCTGGAGTTTTTACCGGTTCAGGTTTTTTTTTTTTTTTTGCACTTTAATCGTAAGTCATAGGGACTGATCCATATATGTTTATAATAACTGTATAACAAAATATGTCTGCTTTGGAACCTTAACTTAAGTTTTTTAATTCGGTTTGTGTCTTAGGTTCCCTGAGCGGTCATGGGAAGCATTTGAGCAGTCAAGAGATTAGTTTGAAATAATATTTTAAATTCTAATTAAAATATTAAATTAAAGAAATGTCCTTACATATACAGTATTTTTTTAAATGACTTTATTGGATGTGTGTATATGTTTGGGTTTAATAAATATATGTATGTAAGTATATATATATATATATACTTTATTCTTGTATGTTATCTTGTCTAGACTATATATGTGTTGTAAAAATAAGTGTCATAGCCTGCTAACCACTTTGTGTCCATAAAACTGCTGTTTTAAACAGCCTGGATGAGCATTTTACCTCATGAGGTATCTCAGGTTAACAGGATGGTATCTGCTGGGGACTCCATTGTGCTTGATCTAACCATGCAGTGATGCTTCTGTCCATGGTTATACCAAGCACCTTGGAGCTCTGTGAGCGCCGATCTGCTGCCAAAATCTGCTCTGCTCCTCCATGTTGCCCGCCTTTCCTTACCGGGCCAACGTCAATGCAGTCTCTATTATACGATAACATACTGTACATAAGTGAATATTGAAGACCTACAACCCTCTAGGGAAATGGACAGATTCATTCAACACAGGCCACGGGCAACAATTGTCGAATAACACTAATAACACTACAGTAGTAACTGACGGTATTTAATGTATTTTTCTGTTTGATACAATCTAATAAAATATAACCTAAAACTCTGCTTGGACAAATGCTGAACTACATTTTTACAATAAACACTTGGTTGTTTCTGTGAGAAGCTGACCATGTGGAAGATTGTGGATATAAGTAATAACACTAAGTGCTACACTGCTTTTATTAATTGACCGAGGCTTCTAATATCAGCTGGTAGAGGTCAAATGTTAACAGAACATGCAGTTAATTATTACTGCTGACTGCTTTATGTTACAAATAAGATGATAAAATATGAAATTCTTATTTATTCAGTCTACCTGGTCTCAGATCAAATTTGTAAAAATAAACTGTTATACATTTGGGTTGTTTCTTTTTTTTATATTATATCTCTACGGTATAAAAAATATGGTTTTTACATTATACTAACATGTTGAAATAATATAAGGGTGTCTCTCAGATAAGAATGTTTATATTTATTGTATCTATCTAATGTCATACTAAATTATAGACCCAGCCTTTCTTGTAGTGCATAGAATGTAACTATCAGGAGTCTAATTTTCTTCTTGATCATACAAGTCATAAAAATCAGATTTCATAAAAAGTCAAATCATATTTAATCCATTGTAAATTATACAACAGTTGTCTTTTGTAATTAGGTTGTTTTTTGTAAATACATTTGCTACCTATGATTTTTGATCACACAGTAGAATGTTAGTTTATCATCTGTTTACTTAATACATCAATACATGTTCTCACAATAGCAACAACATTCTCACCAAAGATTTCAGCATGTTTCAAATGGGCTCCATTGCAAAATATTATCAAATAAGGTTGGAAAATGTATTATTACAGAAGGAGAGATGCTTTAAGGACATGGTAAAAGGGCAAACACACTAAATCCTTGCACCATAATTTCATAATCGACAGAAAATAAACTGATTGTCTGATAGCAAGTCACTCTTCTAAGAACCGACTGATACAGCACGAGAAAGATCCCTTTAGAGAATGGCATGAAGCAAATGAAGGATTCTCAGTTGGTGGCACATAAGCTTGCACGTAAAGATGAGTGTAGATGTTTAGGTGTCCGATTCATTGTGTACACTCAATAACTGAACACAAGCCTGGATACATGCTGTTCAAATTTATTTATTTTAGCCTATTAGTGTGAAAATTACAAGTGCATAATGTCATAATTATTCTCTTTTTTAATTATATGCAATAAAAAAACATTTAAAAGACTTGCCAATTAGAAGACACAACAAATGTTATTCTGCCTGCAGGAAAGAAAAAAATCATTTTGGACTACTGTGGGATGAAGTATGACTTCATAGATGGTGCAGCAGAATGCCCATCATTAGTTACCTCCAACATCACATATGGCTCCATGACAATATAATGCTCCTCTTAGCTATACATTTCACAAAAGGTCTAACAATACATGTCCTCTCCCAACATAAAATAATGCTAATTGTTCTGACAAAGCAGAAAACACGTAAATAATTAAACACATTTTAGACATGGCTTTTTAACACAATACTAACTGTACTACTTGTAAATGGGATTTATTTCATAAAATCAGACCCTTCTATAAAGTTATTAAAAACAATTCTACTTATTTGTTTAGGCAAAATGTAGTCCATTTGGGTTGGCTACAAACAAATGAGATTTAGCACACTGAGATGTTTCAACATCCGTACATGGATTTCAGAACTTTTGCACCAGATTTTCAGGTTGTAAACAGTGTTGTTAACCAGGCTATATTACATCCCACAACACACAGGTATAATTATACATTCACAACATAGCCTGCAAACTGTTAAATGTCATAAATAATGAGGATTAGGTCCATGTCTGTTTAATGGGATATACATATTTTTATAACAGCAAACACCCTCCAAAAATAATAGGAAATATGAAATGAGTTACTTGCAAAAACAAGGAATTTCAACACTCAATTTCAGATATCAGTGGTGAATGTAGAAACTACTGTACAATGCAATAAAATAAAAATGCCGGCACTAGTGCAAAACAATAGTGCCGGCTGTTACAAACATAAAATGTTTAGTCATTATTTGTTTACTCTGGGTTATCAGGGTGACATGTCAATGTTTTCAAGTAAAATAAGGTTGTTTCTGAGGTGTAGCAAGTGCTAATATATAGTATGTAGGCATGCTTCCCGCATGGTTGTACGGCAAGGGCAATGAAGAGCCAAAAGTATCATTGTTATGTGAGGGTCGTAAGACACCATTTGCCAGTTGGACGACGACTGGTGATCCTCAGAAGGCCATTGAATGAACCTCGCCTTTCCCACAAAGTAACACTGGGACGGACATCTTGAAATCTGGACTTTTTTTTTTTTTTTTTTAAAGATGTATCGCTGTCACAACATTAGAGAGACTGGCAAGCTTCAATTCAGGGAGCAGAGAGTCACATTGAAGCACAACGTTATGTTTTTGTAGTTATCTTTACCACCCACCCACCCACCCCGGTCCTGCTGATCAAGAGAAACACGGACATGTCCGCAACAGCCCCTTAGTTCTTCGGTGTAGACGGCGTGGTCACAGGTTTAGCAGACAGTCCAAATATCAGCAGAAACCATTTTGCATTCAAGCTTGCTTTAAAATAAATTGCATGATGGGACACATTAGCACAGCAACATGGTTCATTTGAAGTGACACCCCCCTTCCCCAGAGTTTGGCCAGTAAAATGCAAAAGACGAAACATGATGAAACAAAGATTGCTTTGGCAACGGTGTCTCTGCATTAAGGGTATCTTGGGTCAGTTTCACCAGTTAGTGCAGAGAGTATAGTTTTGCCTTAATAAGGGACAACTTTACTCTCACGCTGCGTGGAAGGCTCAATGACACATTGCCTTTGCATCCTATGCTCATGACCTCACCCCCCGACCACTCCACCAGGATGAATAAAAACAGCATCTTGACAGTCTGAAGGCGGTTATGAGGCTGGACGCAATCTTGGCATTGGGTTAGATTCAAACTGCCGCCGGTTCTCTGCGAAACGCACGCCACGTCAGGCATAGATCTGCCCGGGGCCGCCCGTGTTGTCCGCGGTGGTGAGACGGTCAGGGCCGGGCTGCCGGTTTGTCTCGTTGGGCTTTACCACGCTCACGTAGTAGTCGTGGATGTCCACCTCCAGGTTCTTGGCCCTTAACGCAGCGGTGTGGAGTTTGTCCAGGAAGTCAGGCATTCCTAGCAGAGGAGTCAAACATTCTTGGGTTTGAAAAACATGGAGTTTGATGTTAAATGTTAAAGAGGTGCTTCACGTAAGAGCGTTAGAAATGTCATAGACAGTCAGTCAGTGAAATGCTCTGTGAGAATATCTGCCCTGGTTGATAGCTTTATTCGATAGCCCTAGTTGAGACTCTAAACCCCTACCTACAGCAGCTTAATAATAATACTTTTTTTTTTAAAGTAAATGTACGGTAACTGATGTAACTGCTGCAGCAAATATGCAAATTAGCCTTGACTGACTTATGACTTAGGTTCTCCTACAAGTACTGATTTAGGCCAAGACAAGCCCCATCTTAAAACATGTTTTTGGATGGTTTGCAGTCACACGTGACTATCTTGACATTGAGCTTCTTCAGTCTAAATGCAAAACCACATTAACCCCACAGCAAGAACGGGAGTTTGGCAGCTGACACGAGCGAGATTATGGACATGCCACACCAAACTGAGCATCCACTGTGGATGTATTTGGCACAAAGAACATCCCTGTGTAAATTAGGCTTACATTTTTCTTTTTAATTCAGACGGTTGCCATGAAGACAAATGATCATGATGGGTTGGTGGTAGGGATAGGACGATATTATAATTTATCGTGATAGAAATACTGACGTTAATCGTATTGTGGTAAATGTCCATTATCGTGATAATCAGGAATATCCTCACATAAGTATGAATATTTTTACAATTTAATTGAAATAAAGCCATCTAGATGTATACAGACGTATTTATTAGCCTGCATCTTTCCAGCCAATCACCACCATGACTTGAAGGGCTCAGAGTGCCCGTTGCGTGGCCCACATAAAAAAGATAAATCGTAAAGATTCTTTCTTAACAAAATATAAGTTCCATTTTAAGAGATGAATAGCAATAATAACAATAATAGTAATAATAATAATAATAATAATAATAATAATACAGAAATAAATGATCGTGATAAGATTTCTATCGCAATTATTTTGGCCAGGATAATCGTGATATACATTTTTCATATTGTCACATGCCTAGGTGGTGGCATGGCAACTCAAACACCATCTGCCTGTGGATCATTTAGCCCAATGCCAAAACAAAAATGTTATACAAAATAAATAAACTCAAAATGATATGAATCTTAGGCTAATACTCTCGTGGCTGATTAATGTATTGTAACCTCTATATTAACATATGTATGCATTGTGTGTTCTCTTGTGTGTTGATCTCTACGCTGCAACAATAGCTGCCATCTATCAATGTAAGCGGTTAATCCGCTCAAATCACTCCGATGACAAAAAGGCGCTCACCGCTAGACACCATCCAGCTCACACAGTAGCGGGGGAAGACCGTCTGGGGATCATCACTGTACGTCAGCAAGTAATCAAAACCGTTCTGAGAAGAAAAACAACAACTAACTCAAACCTCAGCAGCCATGACGAGAGAGGAAAAATAAATTAAATAAAAGAACTAACTCAAACCTCAGCGACCATAACAAGAGAGGAATAATATTTTTAAAAAATGTTTTTTTTTAATTTTTACACAAAACTAACTAACTCAAACTTAAGCAGCCATAACAAGAGGGAAAATTAAAATAAGCCACCGTTTGCCACCAACCTCGTCAAAGGACTTGTGCGGGCGAATGACCATCTTAGACTGGTAGGCGTGCACCCTCACGAACTCCTGAGTTTCGGGGACGCGGGGATGCTGCACTGCCCTAAAACGACAGCATTTGTACACTGCTAAACTAACTAGGCCACGTGTCACAACGGAGATATGTGGCAAGAGATGTTCGGCCGCTGGCAGACACCTACCTGGACACGAGGATCATCAGGTTGTTCTCTACGTCGACGTCGTAGCGACGCACGTAAACATAGTCCCTCGAGTACATTGGATACTGTGTTGGGGCGGGGCAGCACACAAATAAGGAGGGGTGAAAAACTATAGTTAGTTATCGCTACGCAATGTAATATGCAAAGCAGCTTGGTATTTATTCTGCAGTAGTAGCAGATCCTCATATGTGTGTGTGTAGTATGCACATACATGCACGTATTTATACTGCAGTTAGTACTGTAGACAGTGGTAATATTTCCATATGTTGTGTACACAAAGTATTTAAGCAGAATTCATGTTTTGTATCATATTTCCCATGAAATCCTTCAGTTCAAAATAAACTACTTTAAGACGTCAGCACTAAGAACAAGACAACACGCCACACTAGAGTAGGGCTGCACGATTTGACCTCAAATACACACACACACACACACACTTAGATGTTCTGACTTTTGGTTACTTTTCGGTTAATCCTGCAGCCCTACGCTAGAGTGTAGTGTGTGCCACATGGCTCGCAGGAGAGGGTTGTGGTTCACTCACAGCATAAAAGGTCACAGGTTCAAACCCCGACATGCCTGAGCTTACCAATATGCACACAAGGCATAACTCAATTGGATCCACTTGTAACCCAAAATGACACGCTACAACTTTAGATACAAAAACAAGGACTCATTGTAGCTAGATTAAAGATTTAGGCAAATGCGACATGGTTATGATATTTTCACTAACATACAGCTGCAGTGACCTTTTGAACAAACAAAATACATTCTGGAGGGCACAATAGCTGGTGACGGTGACTTACTGGGAAGTGCGTGGCCCAGTGAACAACTTCAGAGCCTGTGGCCACATCCCTGTCCACCACTTCAAGCTTGATAACCAGAGAATCCCACTTCTTCCTGTACTCCGTATCCAACTGGGGTATAGGGGAGTGACAGGGCCTTAATATAGCACTCATGCACTGCACGATTACATACTGTAATCTGCAGCGATTGTAGTGCTGAGCACTTTCAAATACAGTTACAACTACAAATGTACCACAATCTAAGACAATTTAACAATGGTTATAACGTCAAGATGGTTACAACACAAACAGTAATGATTAGTAAAATGCACCAAGTATAAAATATTGTATTATATAGATTCAACACAATTCCAAACTTCCTATGTCGAAATTACATACCTGAATATTGAAGAACTGCCTTGGTGTGACATCGTTGTAGGAACCCAAAACTAAGACGTGGGAGGGGAATGACACAACTTTGTCAACACCAAACAGAATAATTACAACCAACACCACCTGCAGAGCAAGAGCACCGCTACACCTCAGGTTACAGCGGCTGTGCCAAGCACACATGCTTCACACATTTACACAAGTACGCAGCGGCTGGTTTGGCTGACCTCTGTATTCGTATAGGTGGCTGTTCAGCATGGGCCGCTTCCACACCCGAAAGTTCTTCTTCTCCATCACCATTTCCCAGCCAATGTCTGCCTGTCCCGCCGCAGGCCCGGAGAGGGTGCTCAGTCTCTTGACGGCCTCCAGCGCTTGTAGTTCAAACCCACACCTTTGCAACAACGCAGGTATCACACCACCCATTATCAGCACATGCGTTATAACTAGAGGCGCTTGTTGCTTTAGCGGTACTACTAGCATACCTGCGAACTTCCTCGTCCTGGATCTTCTCGTTCTCCCACATGAATATGCCAGTCACCGCCGCAAGTAGTTTCCCCGTCCGAGCGTGCTTGTTGTTAAGTCTGCGCCATATGTTACCAACCAGCTTCCACCGGGTCCGCTCAGAGTACAGGTTGGAGTAAAGCTCGCCAATTTGGTAGGCGCGTCGCAGCCTTTGGCCAGTCACAAAGCTACAATGGTTGGCAAATAAGAATAGCAACCCGTGCTTCTTTTTGCCAGATGCCAAATGGGTGCCCGCACCTGCTTTCTGGAGCCATGACAGAAGCAAGCCCATGCCTCTCCCCAGCCATTCGACCCTTTCGGAATTCCCGTTGCCCGTGCTGGTGTTTGACCTAAACGCACTTCTGCTTTGAAGCCGTACTGCGTGCACGCCGATTTCGCAAATCGGACGCCTTGGCACCGATTGAAACATGGCCGATTGTCAACCTATAGGTTCCAAAAGGTTAATACTCAATATAAGCAAGCTGTCGCAACTAACCTACCTACCATATACACACCGGTAACATCACCTTCAAATACAAACTATTTATGGTGCTAGCTGCTCATTCTGAGCTGTGTTTACCGAGGGAAGGAGCATGCGTTTTGTAGCACTGTTGCTAGCTAGCGCTATCTCAGTTAGCTGGAGCGCACTACGCCATAAGCTGCATTGACACTGCACCGCTGCAAAACGTGAAGCACATCCTTATAGACACAAGGTCAATCAACCAACCCGTGTAAGTTTCTCAGCGAAGACATGCCTGTACATGCATAACCTGTATGCCTATGTTTCCACCACCCGTTAGCTTCTGTGTTTCAAACTGTACCACAGCGTTTGACCTCCCCTTTCGTCTGTTACTTTAACGCCCACTAAATAGACCCGCCTCCATTTACAAAACGCATGCTGGTTAGCTAGATCTTGTTCATTGTATACTCTAATAGGTGAAAGAAAGAGTCTGTCTAGGTTGTATCTATTAGTCCACCAGCACGTTAGGTTAGTATGTCAAATGTACAGTAGGAAGGATGCATAGGGTAGGAAGTGTTTACCAGTACTGGATCGACCTTATTTATTCTCCCCTCTACTATTCAGTGTATATTGGAATGCCAACCAAAACAGAAAAGGCATGTTGTCATTTTACAGGCTATTGTATGTGTGTCGTGGCCCTATGGTTGCATTAAGACGGACATGAGTTTACAGAGGCGTGAAAATACACCTTCATAAATTCAATACAACCTTATTATTTGTTGCTTTATGTTACCTACTGTACGGCACAGTTGTAACCAAATATATTACCAACATGTAAACGATGGTGTAGTTTTGATACAAAATTATGTAAATGTTTTTGATAGTTCCAAGAAATATTTAGTAAATGTGTATGCAATTAACACAATGTACACCAGATGGCGCCATGTACTGCGTGGAAAAGAGAACATAGACAAGTGATTGATTTATTGATTGATTGATTAAATAATTAATTAATTACTTTAATTAATTACTTACATATTAGCTGCGATTTTACCATCCAATATTGACCATTTTCCAAGGAATGTTTCACTCTTCTGGTGAAATATCTGACATTCCCGTTACACTCATATCCTTGGACCTTTCACCGATACAGTTTGATTTGCATTTATTTTGCGTGAAGAGTTTTACAACCAGGTAAGGTTAGGGTTGTCATTCATCTGTTGTCCACATTGTCTGAAGGAGCAAATTATTCTCAACCTTATTTTTCCTGTAACTAAAGTAAAAATAAAAGAAAACATTATCTACCTTCTACTTAAAATAGGCATACTCTTCCTGTTCATTCTGAATCTTGATCCTGATCATTTTGCATATAGGCTTCTACCTGTAGGGTATTTGAACAGCAGAGCGTATTCAATTGTAATTATTTCGCTTTACGCTTTCTAGACCCCGCTGCACTGAACAAGAAACTATAATTAAAGAAATTATAATTTGATTAGTTAGCACGAAATGGAAACTACATGTTATCAATAAATCACACTAGATATAGTCTATTTTGCGTAAGTAGCCTAGGATATGCCTATGTCGTGTAGGCGTGTATGCGGTCTACTTCTTATAATTGAACAAATCCTTTAAACAGTATTTTGCGTTAATAGTCCTGCTGTCTTTGTTTTGTGTTCATCCCTGACTGTTATAAATAGCTGTGAGCATCGAACCAGCTATGTAGACTGACTCAGCGGCGGTTCCGAGCCGCCTTTGTGCAGCAGCTCTCCCACGCTGGCGGACGACCCACGCTGGCGGACGGCCCACGCTGGGCGGGGCGGGGCGGGGCGGGATAGTAGAGTGAATCCGCTTCATGATCCGCCCCGAGCGTCTCACACACACACACACACACACACAGGCAATAAAAAAAGACCCGCCTGCCCTGCTGCCTCTTCTACCGGCAAATGTAGCACGCAGCAGTGACGCTCGTCGGTCATTCAAACTGGATATTTCTGGATTTTGAGACTGTGGTTTTTCATCAACATCGAAGCTGATCCAGCGTGAAAGAAGCACACGGAGATATCGACACGTATATGCTGGGAAGCGAACATATTCCCACCGAAGGTTACGTGTCCGTAACACGCGCCATATCGTACGTCTTGTGCGCGGGCTAATTAGCTATCCTGCTAGCATTCCGCGTTCACAACAGCGTTGACAAGTGAAACGGGTGGTAAGTTTGTCTATCTTGTAAATGGTATGTGTGCCATTTTTACGTTCAGTGTTTTGAGTTGTGTGGTATGAATACTTAAACAATGTTACGTTACCGTACTTTATTGACATTGCGGGAACGCAAGCCCGCGTACTGTAACGGCAAAGGCGCGGTGTTGACGTAACGCATTTTAATTGTACCAATACTCATTACTACTTCTCACGAATATGTCCGTGGTAAGGCTCGTCAGTCGCGTCTGCTCGGGTAGCATACCGTGTGGTGTTTCATTTAACTTCTACGTCAAGCCAGGTACTGTTATAACTACGGCAGAATACGAATAGCAAAAAAGAAAGAGGAAATCCAGACTACAGCAGTGTAACAGCCCCGTACTGGTAATTCTCGTCACAAACTGGATGTATTATTTTTTTTAGATATCTGAACATCTTTAGTTGTCTTAATTTAGTTGGCTTAATAGGACAATGCTTTCTGTAATTCTCTAGTACTCTTTGTATTAACGAAAGAGACTAGACTGGGATTTCCAACGAATGCTCTCTCCCTTGAGTCGCATTCGGCTAGCGAAAGACATTACGTGAATCCCGTCAAATTGACGTACGTACGTGCTCTAACTCTAGTTTCAGACGAACATGTGGCCTGTACAATGTAGGTCGTAACAAGTGGTCACGACTCGCGTTGATCTCTGCCGGGAAGGCTTCTATGAATGAGTGACGATCTATGTAGACGACACATGAACAGTAATCAATACCGTAGTGATAATGGCTTCCACATATCTTGGCCGTGCCTTTCATGTGTCCTTAAACATTTGATACTGATGCTAACCTAATATAAATGTAACATTTTAGGAAGTTGATTTGAAATGTACTAGCATCTATTTGGTTTTCTTAATTTCCTGCGACATTTTCCAAAAATGGCCTCCCCCGCATTTCGCTTGCTACCTTATGCAATGTGATTTTGTGCATTGCTTCCTGTATTTTGCGTGTGTGTGTGTTGTGTTCAGGATAGACCTGATATCTAATTTGCATTTTGTTGTGTGTGTATATTGCTGTTCATGTACACGGGGCAAGTTGTTTAAAGTGTCTCCTATCTCTGCCTCTTTCAGGATGTACCTCGGGTCACCAGCAGCTGTACCACAATGGCCATCTGTTTAATATGCGCGATTGCCCCCGACCAAAGGTTTCGCAGCAGATCCAGTAAAATTACAGGATAACAATACGCCCACACTATAGCTTCTGAATTAATTAATTAAATTCCAGTAATTAATTCCATTTTAGTAGCATTGCTACATTTTGGATTAATTTCTCCTGGTCATTATTTATTACCTTAATACCTCTTATTTCAGTAACTGCTGTTCAAATTGACATTCTATATTGAAATTCATTAGTTCCCTTTTTTTATTTAGATTGTGAAGTAGTCCTACACATAGTTGCACAATGGTTTCTGCGACAACAGCTAGTGCTTTTATTCTAGCCACTACAGTGGCCTTAGCCCGTGGCCAGATGTTTGAGTACACTTGGCTGTTGGTAGTGGGTTTCATCATTGCCTTCGTCCTGGCCTTCTCGGTGGGGGCCAATGACGTTGCCAATTCATTCGGCACGGCGGTGGGCTCTGGGGTGGTTACCTTGAGGCAGGCCTGCATTCTCGCCTCCATCTTTGAGACGCTGGGCTCTGTTCTCCTCGGGGCCAAGGTGAGCGAGACCATTCGCAAAGGCATCATCGACATCAACATGTACGGCAATGGCTCTGAGCATTTGCTGATGGCTGGGTCTGTGAGCGCCATGTTCGGTGAGTGGTCGCATTGTTTTTGACGCTTCTAGATTTACCGCTTTTTGGTCTCCAAGCATTGTTACTATTTTTTTATTTAGTTTAATCTGTACATTTCCCATCAGGTTCGGCCGTGTGGCAGCTGGCTGCCTCTTTTCTTAAATTGCCCATCTCTGGAACCCACTGCATTGTTGGTGCTACAATTGGCTTTTCCTTGGTTGCCAAAGGCCAAGAAGGGGTGAGATGGCTTGAACTTCTTCGCATCGGTGAGTGAAAACAGTGATGTCACTGACATGGTGTTCACAATAAAACTTGGCGTGCTTAATTTAAAATGAATTGCTGGATATTTGTGCTCTACTTTTCTTTAGTTGCGTCGTGGTTCTTGAGCCCCTTGTTGTCTGGGATCATGTCGGGTATTGTCTTCTACTTTGTGCGGATGTTCATCTTGCGAAAGGTAAATTGGTAGAAAAGCCCCTCCCCCTTCCTCTGTGTCATTTTATTTTTGTTTTTAAGGTGGTGTCAGCCAGCGATTGTAAGGTTCTACACTTTTGTCAATTTTTATACACACACACAGCTGTTCTGTGTGAAAAAAACATCTGGTATTTCTACAGTCATGGCTCTGTAACACACAACCACCACACAATACTTCCCCAGCCTTGGTAGTGCATGTACAATGTGTGGGGCGGAGCTTCTGAGGGGCTGGTCCCATCTTCCTTAATGTGTTGAAAACAATGGTATCGTCTGATGTTCGGAAAAGGGTCTAGCGCTGCTACCCTGGCATACCTTGTAACAAATTTCGCAGTTTGTTTGTTTAGCATGCTTTATAAAAAGAGGGAAAAAAAAGTATACCTACTCTCGTAATATGCTCCTGGTGTTCTTTCTGCAGAAAGACCCTGTGCCCAATGGGCTGAGGGCCCTGCCGGTCTTCTATGGCATCACCATGGGTGTAAACCTGTTCTCCATCATCTTCACTGGTGCTCCCAGTAAGTTCTGTTATTGTTTGTCTGCAACTAACTCTGCTGTTTCTGGCCACAGCCTCTGCTTAAAATACACGGTTCCCTCAGACATCCGTCTAGACACTTATTCCAGACTTAACTGGCCAGTGTTTACTGCTTCCACAGAAGGCCTGTTTATTTAAAGTTTTATTTTGTTATACATCTGTGGTTCTATGTGGCTCATGGAAGAATGACTCTAAACGGGAGGTGAAAATAAGCATCTACTTAATGGTTTACGTCAGTGTCTGCCTTTTTGGCAGAGAGGAGGGAAAAACTAAAGTAATGTTTTGTTTTGTGCTTTTATTTAATTTTTGTTTTTTATTTTTAAAGATCAGATCTGGCCTGTGCCAACAGGTTTACTGCTACTCTGCATAGTTTTAATAGTCTGAGTGCCTTGTTGTTCCCTTGTCCTCAACTCTATTAAAAGGGCAACATTTGCTCCGTTTTTTTTTTCCTTGTTTTTTGTTTTCCTCTCTACAGGACCTAACAACAGTTCAAGACATTAGCTAGCCTGGGCCGTTAAGTGAAGGCTTCAGGCCAGAGTGTGACCACATATGATACGCGCGTGTGCGTGTACACCCCAGCAGCAGCACACTATGCAGAAAGAAGATCCCTGTGCAGTGCCAGCATAGCCCGCAGTTGCATTCTGTCCGCTAACTGTCGGGCCACCTGGTCCTATACGTTCAGAGTGAGGCATGTCAGTCTGTCTGTCCACTGTCCGTGGTGCAGCAGCAGCTGCAGCAGTAGTAGTAGTTGTCGTTCACACCGATGGAAGACGGTTCTGTCCAGTCCACCGGTTTGCATCTTTATCTGAGCGGTGTGATGGCAGCCCACAGCACATTCCTCTACTACGCGATATATGCACCAGGGCCAGGGACCTCAAGTCAACACGTACAAAAGATTCCAACTTGGCTCCAGGAATGTCGAGGTCAGAAGTGGATCCTTTTGCGAAGCTATGGTTTCCGCAACTTCTTTTTATTATTTTTGTTTATGCGGCACTCTAAAATAAGCAAGTTCTATAGCAAATGCCGTAAAATGTAAATTGGTTCATCTTGGACAGGTGCCTGTTGCATGCACATTTTTCAATAGAATATAGAGATTACTCTTGTATAGTTTTTTTAAATAATTTTTTATATATGGTCCTTCAATCACATCGTAGCCTCAAAGCACAGCGTCAGCCCATCCCCCCTTCTCCCCTACATCCCTCTACTGATAAACCTCAATAAGCTTTGACTGGAATGCAAATTTTCTGCCTGGATTCACCTTTGAAAAACAACACCCGGTGGAGATGGTTGCTTAGGGGACACTAAACAATTGGCAACACAAATGGCCAATCGCTCCACAACGCTGAATGGCCTGTTTTTATTCAAGCCATGGTGCTGAAACAAAATGTTAAGCTGCTGTTGCTGCTGTCAGTTCTCAACATCGGGGATAGTTCAGTCTTTCCAATTCTCTTTAAGAAGACTCTGAATACCTTTTATTACATAATCCTTAGTTATACAACAACAAACTGAACTAAAAATGAGGACAATTGGCTAAAAGCCTAAAGAAGAGTGATTCATAAACAGTCATTTGACACAGCCCAATGTTGTTGGGTGATGAGCTGGCCTTGTGGAATTGTGTGGGTGGGTGGGGTGGGTTAACGGCAGACGGGAAGCACAAATGTTGTGTTATGCTGGGCGAACACTACAGGATCCTACCAATTTACAAAACGTAAGAGACCACACACCTAACTGTTTTGATCGTTGTGTGTGGCGAGGGCAACGATTTGGCCAAACCGGCACACCCACGCCAACCGCTTATGTTCCCCAACAACCCAGCCCAAAACCAGAAATCTCGCGAATATCCCCTGAGAAATTACGAGACTCAAGTGTAAACCACCACCACCAACAACAAGCTTTCGCAACCGTTTATTCAGAATGTTATAAGGGAAAAACAGAAAATACGGTGGACAAAGTTACGGAGATGGCGGGAATATTTAATATGATCCCTGCCACAATCTGAATATAATACACACTTCAACTTTTGAATTGTTCTGATTACATTATTTGTGTGATTTAATTGTTGGTATAATTTTAAATCTGCATAGCTCTCTCCCATGTGACAGTCATTTGCCTGCGTACTTGGCTGTGATCGGCGTTCCATCCTCCTACAGGATTTTGGATTGTAAATATTGAACATGTTTAATATTTGCGATATCGGATCGGTGAAGCTCCAATCGTTGAAAACCACTATTAACATGCCAATAATTGATCGGTATCAACAAATCGGGCCTGAGCTGACTGCATCGTAAGGGGGAAATCGGGCGTAGAATCGGGCTAATTATTCTGTAGTTTGTGGCCAGTGTAATGTAGACTATGGGTGGCAAGGCGGGGTCTGGAATGCAGCTGTGGTGAGATTCCACTTCCTGAGCACTCCCGTTCATCTCACCTCATGACTGTGCTATAGACTCACCCCTTTTGTGTCCTTTTAAAACAGTTGGTGTTTTTGTTGTGGGTGGCCCTTGTTTTTGTAAAGCCTATTCTAGTGTGTATAAAGATGCGATCTGATCTACAAAAGTCATCCGGACTTCATTATCGATGGACACCTTATCCCTTTTCTTTCTGTACTCAGAAGTGTATTTATATCACCCTCCCATTCTTGCATCCCAGTGCTAACGGTATCAGTTCAGCTCAAACTCAGGCCCTCCTAATCATGTTTTCAGAAACTAATTTTTTACTTCAAGTGGAAGACAGGAGGCTTTGGGGGAGGGAGCTTCCCCATTTTTACACTTTCTGGTTTTCACTGCCCCTCATGCCACCAATTCACCCTGGAGGGACCGAGTTTGCGTTGTGTAACTAAATACACATCGCTTGCCCTACGTTAACACCCCCCCCCCACACACAAATCCCCAAACAGCCTGTGACCTTGTGTCAGCAAAAGGTGCAAACATGGTGTCCTCTCGTGAGCACCGTGACCGAATACCTATCAATCTCATTTTATAAATCAATTTATAAAAAAAAAAAAATGTTTATGGTCTGGTGCGTCTGGGACTGTGCACTTACTGGCTTTTATCTTAATTACTGACACCGTTCCAGGAGACTGTAATCTTTCACTCGTACGTAGTGTTTTTTTAAAGCATTTTAATTTTTTTTCTCTTCCGCTTCTTCGTCCCTGCTTGCAACCACACTGCAGATTTGTTTATGGAAAGTGGTGCAGCCCACTCCCTCCCAGTGAAACGACAGTGTGCACTACCCTGTGTTCTTATAAAATGTTTACTATAAAACCACTGCTTCTGCAGTTTACTGCCGTCTTGGGCAAGCGTGTGCTGTAACGCCAACAGGTCTAGACCTTTTATCACGGGTTTGTTTGCACTGGAGTGGGGACTGCAGTGACCGGTCACAAGCCAGGGAGAACAAGTTATGCCGCATAGACGCACAAAAGCGCTGATAACTTTATTTGAAAAATGGATATCTTTATGGGGGGAGGGGGGGTGCCTCAACGTTGAACCACTGTACTGCATTAATAGCCACACTCGGTGCCCGCCTGCTGCAGTCTTGGCAAGGGTTGTGTCCTATTTCTTTTTTCTCCTTCTCCCTGAATACTTTGATGTGCCCCCCCCCCCCTTACTTCTGGTGGTGCAGTCTTTTAAGGAACACGTTGTGCTGCTGTTAGTTGGGCTCCTTGGGGTTCACGGGTGGCGTGTCTACTCTTTGACCTTGTTAGGGGTCATGCAATGCTCTAATTGAAGAGGGACACGCGCTGCATCGTACGAGCAGGTGATGCCGTTCGACCGGTTGGTGTTGACGGCCAGCACTGACGCCACGCGTGCAGTAAATACCGGCCCTACTTCTGTGAAGAGAAGGGAACATTTGCTTAGCGAGAACTCCCTCCTGCTTATCATCACGTATGAGACATGTTGGCTTTGAATTATCGCTGTTTATTCAAATGTTTTTGTGATAGTAGGAACCGTGACAATAAAATGTGTTTTTTAGTTTACATTATATACAGTTAACACCGAAGATTGCCTTTTGTTATACGATACCCTGTATGTATGTTCGTTCTTTTAAAGGGGAAATCTGAGATATGTTTAACGGCCGTTAGAGAGAAACAATGCTGTTATGGTTTCAAACACGAGGAAGTGATCAACCCCTCCCACACCTGAGAACCCTGCGCGTGACTGTGACGCCCCACAGCACACGTGTTTAGTCTCCACTCACCCGCAGCTTGCTCCCCTGCCTTCCCTGAAATTCCCCCAGCCACGCCCGCACAGTTTTCAAAGAACGTCCAATTTCAGTAGTACATCGGGGTGGCTTCTATTTTTTTTTTTTTATTTAGTTTTGAGCGTGGGTCGCTATTTTTAAGGTATAATCCACAATATTGTTATATCACCCACACATCTCCACCTATTGGAACTCTCCATGAAATGGATTGTTTGGGGGCATTGGTAGTGGCTGGTGCCAGCCCGATTAGGTCTGTGTGGGAGGTGTTCTCAAACATGTAATTTAAATTTGTATTTTATTTTTTATTATATAAAAGGGTAAGTGCATTGAGTAAATCCCTTTCTGAGAATATTTACTAAATACTTGTAGTCTGTGTATGCTACAAAATGTTTACAGTAATGATATGTTTATAGTAAAGTAATAACCTGCTTCTTTGTAGGTTTTCTCCTTAAACTGCTTTGCTTTTGTTTGTGTTTCCCTCTGTGAACAGTGCTGGGATTTGACTTGTTCCCATGGTGGGGTGTGCTACTCATCTCCCTGGGCTTCTCCCTGGTGACCGCGATCGTGGTCTGGTTTATCGTGTGCCCACTACTGAAGAAGAAGATTGAACGTAAGTCCCCCAAAAGCTGTTTATTGGGGGTTATTTTGTTCAGAGGAACCTTCTGAGTCGCATAGAACGGAAGGAAGGCGATATTTGCAGGATTTAAGAAAATCGTGGCTCACAATCACTGACTATACTTCCCCCTCCACCAATAGGAGACCTCAAGGCTTCCAGTCCCTCCAAGAGCCCCCTCATGGAGAAGAGTGAATTGAGCGACGCTCATTCCCCGATCCTGAAGCAGCAGTCTTCCTCAAAAGAGACTGCCGTGCCAACCTTCTCTGTTAACGACGATGCGTCTTCCCATCCGCCTGCCGAGGAGCGGCGGGTGGCCTTTGACCTGGGCGACCCGGACGATTGCGACGGCAGGGAGCGCCGGGTGGCCTTCGACATTGGAGACTCAGACGACGATTGCGGCAGTGCTGACAACGGTAAAAACTCCGATATACTTTTGTACAACGCGTACACGTAGACAAGCTGCTGCGTTGCGAAAGGAATTGTTCACATACTTGCCTGTGTACCTTGCGTGTGCTTGGAGGATACAAAATATATCCAGTAGGGGGCAGATCAGGGCCGGATCATCCGATCATACGAAGTGTAGCCGCATATTTGCATTGGTGTTTATATACGTATTTAGGTATAAGTCATCACTTTGTAGAACCATTACATCTTTCCATCTTAAATGTATACGGTCTTATTCAACCTAGTTACAGTAACTGAGGCGAATGTCGGCGGCAAACGCGTTTGCTTTGAGCATGTCATTTAAATGATTTGTGTAAAATATTCCAAAAATATTAGAATTAAACTGTCAACCCTATGTGCAGCTTCCATCTGTGTTTGCCAAGAACTACCTCCTCAGACCGGCTGCTTGTGTTTGCAAGCGTTTGAGGCAAACTTAAAGCAAACAGAAAACCGTTTATATCTAGTATAATTATGCAACTCATATTGCACATAACAAACATATTGTCCAATCCCTTCCAATCGTAGCGCTTTCTTTTTGCCCAAATGTTTAAAATTGGCCAGAATTATTTGTTGTTTGTGGGTTTTATTTATTTATTTATTTTTAATTCTCCCACCTTGGTTTTGGCCGTGAACGACACCAGTACCTCTCTTAAACTGTCCTCCTAAGCCCCGCCCCTCTGTGTATGTGTGTGCAGGTCCCAGACAGGTGCAGGTCAATATTCAGCAGGCCGAGAACAACAACAACACCACAACAACAACAACAACAATCACCAGCCAGATCCACATGACCAATCAGGAGCATTTCAACAGCAGCAACGGCAATGGCAGCCGGCCGGCCCACGTGCCTAGCAACGGCTACAGCCAGTACCACACGGTGCACAAGGACTCGGGCCTCTACAAGGACCTGCTTCACAAGCTGCACCTAGCCAAGGTGGGCGACTGCATGGGCGAGGGCGGCGGTGGCGGGGACCGTCCCATGCGGCGCAACAACAGCTACACGTCCTACACCATGGCCATCATCGGCATGCACGGGGACTTCCGGCACAGGGAGGGCGAGTTCCAGGACGGCGGCGGCGGGGCCCATGCGGGGGCGGCGGCGGCGGACAGGAAGCGCGTGCGCATGGACAGCTACACCAGCTACTGCAACGCCGTGGCGGAGCATGGCTCGCCGGGGGAGCCGGAGGGAGGCGACAGGGAGGCGGCGACGCTGGAGATGGGGCGGGAGGACGCCGGCAGCAACAGCAGCTCGCTCGATGAGGAGCGGGTGCACGGGGACCGCCCCGAGGTGTCCACGCTCTTCCAGTTCCTGCAGATCCTCACCGCCTGCTTCGGGTCCTTCGCGCACGGTGGCAACGACGTCAGGTGAGTTGACGCGCTCGGCAGCCATCTTGTAAGGGTAAAGTCCTCATAGGGACGTCTTGCTGCTCGGCAGCCATCTTGTTAACGTCTCTGGGAGTTTTTTAGAAAGGAACTCTGCACGTTTGAATGGGGAGATGTAACATAGCATAACGTCACTTTAATGCTCACCTTGGACGTTAAAATGCGTGTCAAAATTGAGCCACATTTTGTGGCTGCACCAAAAAAGGTTTAAAACGCTGTTTACATCCACAGGTTATAGGTCCCACTATGCCTGCACACTTGTCTGCTTGCGTTAGTGCACACGATTAGCTTCAGGTTAATGTTTGCGCCGAAAATATGATTTTTGTCGGCCGCTAGATGTCAGAGTAGAGCATGAGCCCGGCTGTGAAGGCAAAAGAACAGAGGAGCTTTGAGTTTTATGTACAATGGACTCATGTCGTCCTTCTTTCCGCAGTAACGCCATCGGCCCTCTGGTGGCGCTGTGGCTGGTGTACATGACCAGAGACGTGACCTCCAACGCCCCCACGCCCATTTGGCTCCTGCTTTACGGGGGCTTGGGCATCTGCGTGGGGCTGTGGGTGTGGGGCCGCCGGGTGATCCAGACCATGGGCCGCGACCTGACTCCTATCACACCCTCCAGGTATGACCACAACCTAGCCTACGTGTGTGCGAGAGCATACCGCTCCCTGTCCCTCCGTAGACATTACAGGCCTTCACATTGACTGCAACTGGCTGACTGTAATTTTTTTTGTAAAGCAAACAATGTTTTATCCCCCCCCCCTCCCCTCCCCTCCCACTTTCCAGTGGTTTCAGCATTGAACTGGCCTCTGCCCTGACTGTTGTGGTTGCCTCTAACATTGGCCTGCCTGTGTCCACAACCCACTGCAAGGTAAGGTCATAGGCTGCGGCCCTGGTTCCTAGACGGGCTTGTTTACTGTGTGGGGACGCTTACGGTGAACAGCACACCGTGTGGCAGCTAATGGAAGTGTGGGGGCCACTTCTCAGGACTTTGACTTCCAAGATGGAGCCAAACCCGTTTCAGGCTGTAGCTTAGACGGGGGGGTCTAGGGGTTGGGACTCGTAGCCGGGAGGTTGTGGGTTCCAGTCCCAGACTTGTGTCTTTGTACTTGATGTTATGGTGAAGTGTCCCCTAAATAAGATCATTGTTAATGTATTTGGCTTTTTATTTTTTTATTTTTTTTAAAGTTTTTAATTGAAGTCCTTACAGGCAAGTCTGGTTGCTCAGTGGCCATCTTGGACTATTTTTTGGGGCCAACAAGACCAGGTGCCTCATGTATAAACAGCTGCGCATCTTTCATACTAAAAGATGGCGTACTAACAAAACGCAGATGTAATAAACTATCCGCCAGATCCTACGCATCTTCCCTTCATACATCCCAATAAACGTGTATTTTAGCGTACGTGCACGAGCCGTTGACCTCCTCCCATAAATGACGTGCCCATGTCCTCATCTGTTAACCAATATGCAAAAAAGAATAGAAGGGAAATTCACTGACTGAGATCGACGTTTTGATCACAGAGGTGGAGGCAAGGATACATTTTATATTTGGAAGTTTGTCCTCCAGTATCAGCAATAAAAGAGAGTCAACTCTGTTGCGTGGCAAATGACTACAGCAGTCAATGCATCCGTTTCCTAGAACCGGACCTTGTCAGAAAGTATAAACTAGTAAGAGTTGAAAGTGTGGCAGATAAGGTCACAGGAAGACAGGATGTCTGTAATAGAAAAGGATTTAACAATGATATTTGATAATGGTCATAAGTGATTAAGTAGAACTGGTTAAAAAATGTATGCCGGCATGGATCTGTGCGTAATTGCCTCCCGTGTGACATGGATGTCTGTGAGTCTCAGCAACAGCACATATTCTTAAACGGAGGTTTTTAAGCTATAGTCAGATATTGCAACCTAATTGTAATGCAATAGAATTTTGGTCAAATTCTCCAAATATCTCCTTGCATTTTGGTTGCCACTCTCTGCATGTTGAAAATTAATTTGATACTTCTACACATCCCTGGCTTCATAAATAAGAACATAAAGTGGTATACACATTCAAACTGCCTTTAAGAGCTTTCCTCCCAGCAGCTTATTCTTCTACTACACATGCACAGCTATGCTCTTGCCCCAGTGCAACCGCACAATTTGCTTAATAGGTTTAAAGGTTTGTCCGATATAAAGCATACGAGTTGCACTCCATTGAGTTCTATGGAGGACTCTAAGTGGTCTGTCTCCTCTATATAATGTCTCTGGTGCTTCTCCCATAGAGTTCTATTGAGGACTCTCTAAGTGG
>JAODLL010004073.1:0-11352 GCA_026546735.1 Forbesichthys agassizii | reverse complement strand
CGAGCCAAGGGCTCGTGGCTGTTTTTGCGTTTCACCGTTGTGTTTTTCGTTCGTTTGCACTCGCCTCCAACACCGCAACGTTACATACGGGTTATGTACAAGTTACCAGTAGCCTACAGTTGATTATTTAAATTGAATATTTGACAAACATTTAGAATAACCTGCTACATGTAAACTAAAGTGAGATTTATTTGAGAGAGATTTGTATATTTTACAGAGATTTTTTTTTAAAGTTAATAAATCAGTTTCCCCCAAACACAGCAGAATTTTTTTTTTTACTTGAATGATAGTTGAGATGGGCAGACAAGCTTGGTAGTGAACGGATAAAACACACTGCAATAGTTAAATCATGCATATGGGGTTATAGTTCAGTCTATTAAATGTCATATCATCAGCCTGATCTACCACGTTTTCCCGATCGCTTAGGTCTACCCATGCTTTTGAAACGTGCGTTTTAGTGCTGTATAACCTTATAGGCTAGGCCTACTGTTGCTGTATTTTTGAACAATAAATAAATAATAACATAATGGACGGTGACAGGTTCATTTTTAAGGACAATTCGAGAAAATACAAGGTGTAGAGTTTTTATTTTTTTGGGAGTTGAAATTAGTTACCTATAGGCTAATTATCGTCCTTAAAAATGACATCGGAGAGGGAAAGTAGTATAGTTTTGTTGATCTCGCCAATACATCTGCCTCGCTGCGCTCCGCTTCAGAAATACTCCCAATAAGTTGACGTCTGGAGAGAATAGAACAAACCCGTGTCAGGGCCAGAATGCGCTGCACACACCAGTGGAATCAGTGTTATTATGGTGCATGCACTGGCACTCTATATTATTTTTAAACGGAATAATTAATTAAAATAACGTACAAAGTTACACATGTCTGTCTACACTGAAGGTACATTTTTCATTATTGAAATTTACATTTTAATCGGGCTACTTGTCCGGTCGGGCAAGTAAAATCCTTCTGCACTTGCTCCTTCAAAAATTGACTTTTCCCGGACAAGCCTTAAGCCAATGTTACTGAGGGACACCTCCCCATATCAAACCCATCTTATTCAAAATATCTGCCCCCTTTCCAAAGCAATGACTCAACCGCACCATCAAATTTTGTGTGATTGACATCTACCCCTTCCCACTTCTGCTCCCCCCTGGAACTCACCACTCACTACATTGACTGCCTTTCCTCCTCTCTGGATACCCTCACTCCCCTCAAAACATGCTCAGTCTCCTTTACTCACAGTGTTCCCTGGTACACCCCTGAACATTGCCGGTCTACGGCAGCTAAAGGCTACTGGACGGTGTCTTGAGCATCTGTACAGGAGGACTGGACAAGAATCTCATTCACAAGCTTATATGGATCACCCCAGCCAGATCTTCTCTCTCTCTGCCATTATCAACTCTGATAAAACCCCTAAAGTTCCTTTTTTTTTTTTATGGTAAAACACCTACTTGAACCTCCTGAACTGTTCCCACCCCTGAATTGTGCATTAATTTCATCTTCAATGAAAACATTCTAAGCATTAACCACCATCTACAATCACCCTCCAATCCTGCTGAGAACCTGTCTTGTATGAACACATAATTGGGCTCAACCTCTACCTTCTGCCTCTCTGACTTCATCCCGGCCACTGAAAAGTCAATTACTGAACTCCTCATGAAATCAAAATCCTCTACCTGTCAACTTGATCCCATGCCCACTAACCTAATCAAAACACCTTCCTTCTATCTCTCGCCTGCTCACTGACACTATTAACTCCTCTCTCGCCACCGGCTGCATGCCCCCTCCACCCTGAAAACTGCAGCTGTGACACCCACACTCCAAACCTACAAACCAATGCTGACTTCAATGATTTCCGCCCCATCTCCAACCTTCCATTCCTCTCTAAAACACTTGAGTGTGGTGGCCTCTCAACTTCTCAACCATGTAAATTCCAACAACTTACCGTTTCAGTCTGGATTCTGTCACAAACACAGTACTGAAACGGCTCTTCTAAAAAGCACAAATGACCCATGTACAGCTGACTCCGGCCTCCTATCAATCCTTGTCCTTCTTGACCTAACTGCAGACTTTGACACCATCTCTCACCCACTCTTCCTGGAACATCTGGCTGGCATTGGTATTTCAAGAGTCGCACTATCCTGGTTCTCCTTTTAACTCTTAGACTGCCAACAATTTGTCCAACCAAAATCCCACAGATCAAGATGTGAGGCAGTCTCACCAGGTGTCCCTCAAGGCTCAGTGCTGGGTCCTCTGCTGTTTATCATATACCTTCTACCATTGGGCACGATCATGAGACACCATAACATTGACTTTCACTGCTGTGCGGGCGACACCCAGCTCTACATCTCAACAGAACCCACCTTATCCCTCCCCTCCACCCCATCTCCCTCACCAACTGCCTTTACAACATCTAGAGCTGGATGACTCTAAACGCCCTTAAACTCAACAACAGCAAGACAGAGGTCCTACTCCAAATCAACTCCCCACACAAGACAACTCCAGCCTGAACATTGCCGGTCTTCCCATCCCACTGTCAACAACCGCGAAAAATATTGGTGTCACTTCTGATAACTCCCTTTCATATAAATCACACATCAAAACCATCACCCTGGCATCCTTATTCCACCTCCAAAACCTAGACTCCGTCCCTCACTTTCATACTCAAGCACCAAAACTGTCACTTCACGTTTGGATTACTGCAACTCTCTCCTCTCTGGCATCCCAACCAAAATCAGCAATAGACTCCAATTAGTACAGAACCCTGCTGCAAGGATCCTCACAAACAGTAGTTTGTAGTTGGATTAAACTACATTGGCTTCCTATAAAATTCCGTAATAACTCTCCTCACATACAAGGCCACAATCTGGCTCCCTCCTACCTCTCTGACCATCTACTGGCATGTACTCCCTCCCAATCTCTCCGCTCCTTCTCTACAGGTCTTCCCCCATTCCATCTCTCCACAAACTGCTCTATCTTGAGAGTCTGGAACATCCTTCCCCTGCACATACGACATGCTACCAGTGTCGCCTCTTTTGCTAAGCTTCTCATAACTCATCTCTTCAGGGTTGCCTATAGCATTTTACCTTCTGTTCCACTCTCACTTCGCCCCTGCCCTCCTAATAAGAATATTATTTTTTAATTTTGTATATACACTTCACAAATCTTTTAAATTTAATTGTATTTTGTTTCTATAATGCATGTTCCTGCCTTAGTTAAAAGTCAAAAACTGTATAATATATCTTAACCAAATGTTTTAAATTGAACTTTATATTTGCCTGTGTACAATGTAAGATGTCCTTAAGTGTTTTGAAAAGCGTCAGATAATAATAATAAAAATGTATAATAATTTGTATAAAAGTAAATGTGAAAATAAGATCACTGGATTAATTACACCAATATTGTGCAAGTTGTAGCATTGGTTAATGTTAACTCAGTGTCTATGATCACGCCGGCGTGATTGGATCACGTGACTTATTCTATGCGTCATATCTTGACAACAAAGTCACGTGAAGCCTTGCTGTCTACTTCGGTAGAAAGTGCTCATTTAAAACTACATATCACTTTTTGAATCATGTGAAATGACCGAATAAAACCATTTATATAAGAATATACATTTTATATATATAGAATACAATTACTTCAGTGCAAAATAATGCGGAAATGGCATTATTGGATGGCGCTGTAGTTGCATGAAGTTGAATATCTTCCACATTTTTCGACATTCTGAAATGCGAAAAAATGGTCGAATCTGCTGATCTTTCTCTACAGCCTGTATATTCTCAGTAATCGCTATGTAGATATAACCTCGCGAAACGATCAACAATTCCTCTGGCACATAAGTGGGGGAGGGGCGAAAACTCGGGGCAGAAGCGGGAGATACGCAGAAGCGGGGCAGAAGCGGGAGATACGCAGATATATTGACAGATTGACAGAGATATTAAGATAGTTTTAGTGAGATTTTAGTTGTTTAGTAGTAATTTGAAGTAGTTTTGGAATAGTTTGGTGTAGTTAGAAGAAGTAGGACAGAGACGAGATGTACCGTAGACAGCGACGGAGAGGCCGACGTACCGTAGACTACAGTAGTTTGTATTAGACATATATTGGCATAGATTGCCTAAGAGTGACAGCGAGATTGACAGATTGACTAAGTGCTAGAGAGATTGCGATAGTTGTAGCTGCCTGGAGCTAGATTTGAGTAGCCTACCGTAGTATACTGTAGTAGTAGTTTGGAGTAGCCATAGAACAAGCCATGGCTTTGTTCTATAACATGAAAGATGCAGATCTTTAGAACTGCAGTTTGTCGGAGTCAGAGAGAGACGGTGGTACTAGTGGCACTACTGGCAGTGATGACGAAATGGAAGATCCATCTTTTTCAGTTGTCAAGAGGTGAGATACACTTATGGTAATATATTGATTTTGATTAGTTTTATCTAGTATGCCTACTACATATTTATTGAATAAGTAGCTGTACAGTATACCTACCTGTACATTTATTGAATGTGTATAGGTATATTGTGTGTATATAATGTGTACAGTATGCCTACCTGTACATTTTTTAAATGTGTTGAATGTGTACCTATCTACATAGCATGTTGAATGTGTATAGTATGTTGTGTATACAGTATACCTGTACATTTATTGAATAATCTTTCATCTTTTTGTCTTGTGCTCTTGTCATGTACTTTACATGTACAGAGATGATGAGCAGCTGCAATAATCTAAAACCCCTACATTGAGCACACGGAGGCCTATGCGGAGAGGACGTGGGAGGGGCGCGCTGACCAGGTCCAGATCACAAACACAGGCAGCACAGCCAGACCACAGCACAGAGGCCTGGAAATCTGAAAATTATCCCGAAACTGCCCCACCGACCAGCAGGTTCATGTCCCATAGGCCACCAGGAGCTCAGGTGGACACGCACTTCACACATACACCAGTGGACCTTTTCAAATTGTTTTTTTCCACTGATACAATGATGATTATCTGAAAAAAGTACAAATGGGTCGACGTTGAAGTTGAGGAGCTCCAAAAGTGTTTTTGTTTTGTTTTTGTTGTAAATAGTTGTATATAGCTTGATTTTATCTAAATTGTACAATTATTTATTCACAATCAAAACTTGTTTATCCTTGTATAACATTTAAAATAGTGAATTGAGCATGATCTCTTTTTTACAATTTTTTTTTCTTTTATGTAAAAATAATTATCCAAATATTGTTCCTTTTTTGTGTCCAAAATGTTAATAAATATGTAAAACTGAATAAATAATTATAACATAATATAGACGATGTGCTAAAAAGAATTATACCCAACATTGCCATGGTAAAATAAAGTTAATGTGGTGTATACAAGTATGTATATATGGGTATATTGACATGTTTATATAAAATTAAATTAAATTAAATATTTAAATTATTTATTCATAATCAAAATTTGTTTATACATGTCCAACATTTCAAATGCTTCATTGAGCATGTGTATGCTTTTTACAGTAAAAAATACAAAGTGTTTTTTGTATAAATATATTTTTAAAGTATGTCAAAGTGCTAAAATTATTTGTTTAAAATACCAAACATGACCATGGTAAATAATATTTAGTGTGGTATATAAAGAGAAAATCTTAATTATTAAAAACCGCCAAATAGACCAAGACTCCAAAGGGTTAAAGGAATATAAAAACATGTACTATAAGCAAATCTGTTAGTTATACAAACAGTTTGTTTAACAGGTTGTGGATGTAAAATATGTAGGCACAGATCATTAATGTACCTTTTGTTAAGGTATGTCCTCAGCAGTGCAGGACACTCTTTTTAATGAAAAAAGGAGCAGAACAACAATATGACCCTGGGTGCCAGGAGTGGTTGGGGTTGTAAGGCTAGCAAGGCTGGTTAGCTGGCTAGAGTTCAGGTCGGCGGGGTTGCCGCTATGAGTAGCAGGTAGACGGGCGGTGAAGCGAGTAGCAGGCAGACGGGGATGCCAGGTGGTTGGACAGAGTTGCCGGCGGGATCGTGTTGCAGGCGGGTTGCTGCGAAGAGTAACGTTGCATATGGGCTACGGCGAAGAGTAGAGCGAGTGTCTGCTGGAACGTGCATCCGTGAGGAAGTTAACGAATTGGCAATTGTTGCCAGGATGGAAAGCCTTTTAAACCTCTGCCCAGGAAGCATGGAGGAGGCAACTGCACGTGTGTGCATTATGTGGCCGATGTGGTGGCGGCACTGTCAAGTGCTGAATTGGCGTCCTGGTGCTGTCCGGTGCCGGAGTGGACGCAAATGGTGGCAGTACACCCCCCTCGAGGGGTGCCCCCTGGTGCACGCCCCAGACGACCGGGACCATAGCCCTCCCAGTTTTACGAGATACTGGAGACCACGGCCCCAACGGCGGACGTCCAGCAGCCGGTACACCGTGTAGACGGGGCCTTCATCGAGGATCCAGGGTGGGGGAGGATCCTGCGTGGGGACCGACTTGATCTGCGACACGTGGAATGTCGAAGCAATGGCAGTCGGCCTGTGTCTTCATCCTAGCCGAGGAGAGAAGGGATACCCGGGCCCGCCTCCATATCCTACGAAAGCGTTGCATGTGCGCTTGCACAGAGGGTACCGCGATCTCTTCCTCCTGCTCCGGGAATAAAGGAGGCTGGTACCCCAGCCTTGGAGAAAACGGTCAACCACGGTGAGCACCACCGTGTTCCCCTGGGACGGAGTTAGGCTGGTGTCGAAGTCCAGGGTGATGTGAGACCACGGAGGGCCAGGGATCGGTAAGGGCCGGAGTAGAACAGAGTGGGGGGTTGTGGAGGTCTTATTTCGAGCACACCCCGGGCAGGCTGCTATGAAGGCCCGGGTGTCCTCCTGCATGGTGGGCCACCAGAATCAACGCGTCAGGAAGTCTATGGTACAACGAATGCCGTGGTGGCAGGTGAGGAGAGTTGAGTGAGTCCACTCTAGGACGGCTGAACGGACGGGGTCCGGGACGTACAATTGGCCTGTGTGGTCCCGTGCCTGGGTTGGGGTGTTAAACCTGGGCCTCGCGGACCCGGGTCTCGACCTCCCAGGTGAGGGCAGCGACGACACAGGTGGGAGGCAGTAGGGGCTCTGCTTCCTCCACGGACTCCTGCTCAGTGTACTGACAGGACAGGGTGTCAGGTTTGGTGTTCCGAGACCCTGGGCGATATGAGAGGGTGAATCGGAAGCGGCCGGAATAAAGAGCCCACCTGGCCTGGCGGGAGTTCAGTCGTCTGGTGGACTGGATGTAAGCTAGGTTTTTGTCGTCTGTCCAGACAACGAATGGGTGTTCTGCGCCATTCAGCCAGTGCCTCCATTCCTCTAAGGCCAGCTTCACAGCTAGCAACTCACGATTGCCGATGTCATAATTCTGCTCGGCCGGGGAGCGCTTGCGGGAGAAGAAGGCACAGGGATGGAGTTTACCGTCGGCGGGATCCGCTGGGACAAGACCGCGCTGACACCGGTGTCCGAAGCGTCCACCTCCACGACATAGGCAAGGTCCGGATTGGGGTGGACCAGGAGAAGAGGGCGATGTGAAGAGGTGGAGTCGGCACGGCCCATTAGAAGCTCTCCGGCGACTAATGGGCCGGGTCTTTTGGTGGGCAGTCGGGGACGATGTCACGTTGTGGCCTGGCAGACCGCAGTACATGCACACCCCCGAGCGGATACGCCATCTTCTCTCTTCAGCGGAGAGGCGCGCTCGACCCACCTGCATGGCCTCAGGAGTGGAAGCTGGCGGGTCCTCGGCATGGGGGTTGCGTGGTGTGGAGGACGGATGGGGAGCCGTGTGCAGTGAACGAGGTGCGGTCCTGGCAGCCTTCTCCCGGCGGTGCTCATGGAGGTGGTTGTCGATCCTGATCGCACGGGTTATGCAGCGCCCCATGTCCAACTCCTCTTCCGTTTCCACCAGTGTGTCCTTGACCCGGTTGTCTAGGGATCTCACAAAGACGGCCTTGAGCACTCCGTCGGTCCACCCACTCTCAGCCGTGAGTGTGCGGAACTCCACGGCCATCTCCGCAGTGCTGCGGGTGCCCTGTTGAAGCGAGAACAGACGACCCGCTGCCTCACCTCCACGGACTGTGTGGTCGAATACTCTCTGCATCTCCTGGACGAATTCAGGCAGGTGGCCGTCTTCTGCTCCCAGTCAGCGGAGGCCCAGGCCAGTGCTGTTGGAGAGAGTTGATTAAGAACCAGATCCTCGATCAGTGGCGTAGGATCGAGGCTGCTGTTCAAAAACAACGTCACACTGTACTAAAACACCACCACATGCGCCCAAGATCGCCCCCATAAGGAGCAGGTGCGGGGACGTAAGGTTCACGCTCAGGTGGTGGTGCCGAGGGTGAGTGCTGAGGGGGAGAGCGAGACGCAGCAGAGCAGGGAGAGGCGCAGCTTGCTGGCCATGTAGTGCATCGACACGGTTGGCCAGAGTCGTGATTCTATATCCGCTGGGTCCATGTTGGCCAGTTCGTTCTGTTAAGGTACGGCCTTAGGAGGGGCGGAGATTCAAGTGCAGGATACAGAGAGAAGAGAGACAAAAGGAGCAGATAAACAATCCAACCCTGGGTGCCAGGAGTGGTCGGGGTTGTAGGGCTAGCAAGGCTGGCTAGCTGGCTAGAGTTCTGGCCGGCAAGGTTGCCACGATGAGGACAGTAGCAGGCAAACGGGCGGTGAAGCGAGTAGCAGGCAGACGGGGCTGCCAGGTGGTTGGACAACGTTGCAGGCGAGACTGCGGCGAAGAGCAGCGTTGCAGACGGGCTACGGCGAAGAGTAATGTTGCAGACGGGCTGCGGCGAAGAGTAGAGCGGGTGATCGCTGGAACGTGCATCCGTGAAGAAGTTAACGAACTGGCAATTGGTGCCAGGACAAAAACCTTTTAAACCTCTGCCCAGGAAGCGGGGAGGAGGCACCTGCACGTGTGTGCATTATGTGGCCGATGACGTGGTGGCGGCGCTGTGCGGTGCTGAATTGGCGGCCTGGTGCTGTCCGGCTCCGGAGTGACCGCGAATCGTTACACCTTTTGCCAAAAGCGAGTTAGCGGGTCTGTTGGACAGCTGACCCGCATGGTACTGAGCTGACCAACATGGTGTCAATAACAATAACGGGATAAATTGGGAAAACAGCAGGAAATAGCTACCTGCTGGTTTCACTTTCTCATTTAAATCTAGTAGCTTACTATTTAATTAAAAAAATAAATAAAAACTGTTTACTACAGCCAGTACATTCCCACGGCGAACACAGTAGTTCTTGTTAAGCTTACAGTGTGGCGCATAGAAACCTACTGTATTTTGGTCTTCTAATTAGTCAGATTGCCTGTCTAACAAAGTCTGGCAAAAGGTCCATTCCAGAGCACTCTGGCATTTAGTCTTTTGCATACAGAAATATCTTAAATAATTTCACAATCCGTGCATCCCTAATTGTTTGCGTTACATTACAGCCTGTCAAGCGATGATAGCCACGTAACAATGCTGTGTAGAGAGGTAGAGAGAGAGAGAGACTCACCAGTATGGAGTGCATTCCCATGTAGATGCGGCTTACGCAGACCAGCAGGCACCAGGAGAGGGCCAGGCTGGAGCCCAGACAGAATGGGTACTATGCAGGACACAGAACACAGCAAGATGTTCTAATTGGACTATGCAAGGAAACACGACACCAGGAATTTTCTTTTGTGACATTCAGCCATGTAAATAGTTTAGCAGATTGTTTTTCACAAGGAATTCAAAAGCTACAGATGTTACCATTTCGATTTGTATGGTCTGGCGTCACGTTTAGTTGTAATGCAACATACTGTGATTTTGGTACACTACCTGAGAAGGCCATATGAGGCGCTAGAAGTTCTATTTTACTGATTGAAAACCAGTTGCGCATGAAAATAAGCAATAAGATAGTATATTCAGTAGTTACTTCCAGATATTAATTAAAAGACAAATAGCCTAGAAGTAGCCTAAATAACTGTTGGCAGCATCCACATAGGCTAATGTAGGCTACAGCAGGCTATGTGCATTAGGTTTTCTAGACTTTTAGAAGTCTTTTTTAGGCTTAGTATGCAAGATAAGCACTTATTAGGGGTCCTAGCAGCAAAGCTGCTGGAACCTTATTGTAATTGTTAGGTTTTTTTATTATTAGGAGTCAAGCAGCGAAGCTGATGACACCTATTTTTGTTGTTATTATAATTATGGGTCCAAGCATCGGAAGTGCGGGAACCCTATTGTTTATTTACGTTTTTATTATTATTATTATTATTAGGGGTCCAAGCACCGAAGGTGCAGGAACCCTATTGTTTTTCTACGTTTTTTTATTATTATTATTATTAGGGGTCCAAGCACCGAAGGTGCGGGAACCCTATTGTTTTTCTACGTTCTAAAAAAAAATTATTAATAGGAGTCCAAGCAGCGAAGCTACCGGAAGCCTATTGTTTTCGTTAGTTTTATTATTAGGGGTCCAAGCAGCAAAGCTGTAGGAATCCTATTGTTTTCGTTAGTTTTATTATTAGGGGTCCAAGCAGCGAAGCTGCGGGAACCCTATTGTTTTCGTTAGTTTTATTATTATTATTCCGCAGCAATTGCTAGTTTGCCCCCTTTGCGCGAAAATTTGCACACTCATTGCCAATTACGCAATTCGCATGTACATCAATGTAATTGCAATTCGTTCGTCCGTTACACGCAATCAAAGTTGGCGATGATGCCGCCAAACAGGAAGTGGTTGCATATCTCGGCAACTGTATGTCCCATTGTCACCATTTCTTGTATGCATCATTGCCATGCCCATATAAGGCCATGTGCACAGATTTGAACGAATCAACCACATGGGGGCGCTATTTCTGATTAGTGCTTTAAATGCTTATAACTTATGATTGCAAATAGGTATTTAAACCAAACTTGTTAGGCAGCATGTGTGCCATGGGTTGATGGGCTCCAATCAACAGGAAGTCAGTAGTCTAAATCATGTGACAGCCACGAGCCAATGAAATTCAAGCTATTAAACAAAGGCCTTATTAATGGTCTACTGTTTTCAAATTTGGTCAGTAGAAGCCTATCGGGGTCCCCAACATGCATATAAAATATGATATATGAAATAATTTTTCGCCACTAAGGGGAGCTACAGTGCGTGGTCAAATTAGCAATTTTCAAATAACAATTACTCTGTCCTTGTTTGAGCTATAGTAACCTTCCTAATTTCCTAAATTGCAGCACATTAAGCTTAGCAATATTGCCTCTTATAGCTATGAGCTATGTCATCTTGCATTAACGCTATATTTAATTTTCTGATTATTGCTTGAAATGGCCTATCTGCCTATCCGTAGGTCCAAATCTCACTAAATTTGGTTTGCTGCATTGGAATAATACCCTTAACAA
>JAODLL010004072.1:0-11354 GCA_026546735.1 Forbesichthys agassizii | reverse complement strand
TCCTCTCTCCTCCCCCCTCTCATCCTGCATGCCTCAGCAATGCTAGCTTCCTGTCTGCCTGTGTTGGCACGAGGCACTCTGGCTCTGCCCCCGCCTGTCCACACTTTATGCTGATTGGACCAGCTGTTCCACTTAAATTCACCATGGCAACCACAACCTGTCGCCTAGCAACCTTGCTCTTCTCCCCGATTCCTGGCCAACATTCTCCACAGGCAGAAACAGGGAGAAAGAGATTGAAAATTCCCTCAGATATGTCTCTGAGTGCTTGTGCATTTGGTGTGTGCTCATGTGTACACACACACACACACACACACGCGTTCCCACTGGCTTTTGATGAGGAGGTTAAATGCATTGTGTTTGCATGCAGGCTGGAGGAACCTTGTGTTAACTCTTGACAGCTGACAGGCATATGGGAGTGCACCAGATGAAGGTTAATGGCGCGCTCGCATGTGTGTGTGTGTGTGTGTGTGTGTGTGTGTGTGTGTGCCGTCTCCTGTTGCCTGGACTTGTCCTCTCAGCTCTGTCAGCCTGAGAGCAGAGGAACTCAGCTTCATGTTAAAGAATTCTTAGCTGCGCTGCTCTCAGAGGCCCTGCTGTCAGTTAGCCTCATGGCCCGAGCATGCTAATCACACACACACACACACACACACACACACACACACAGCCATAAAGCATGTTGTGTACACTCTGGGTCCTGGGAACCAGCCATTGGCCCAGGACATGGACTAATCCAGTAGTAGATAGTAGTAGATACACTTTTGTGCAGAGAGCAGTGTCAGGAATTTCTTACTAAATATTTGAGCCATAACCTCAAAAGAATCTCTTTTGCTTCTATACTACATTGTCAATCATTCATCATTACGTGTTAATATTAGTCTCTATCAGTAACAGATGGGTAAGAAGCCAACACGGAACAGAATTGATTGTGCCAAATGCATTATGTTCGATTCTTGTGCTTGCTGTTGTAAGTGCCGTGCTTTGTTTTGCTATATTTCTTAATGCTCTACAACTTTCTCTGTTGAATGTTCTTTTTGTTTACTTGCCACACTATTGCTCTCTCTCAGTCTCTATTTTGCTCTTTCTCTCTCTCTCTCTCTCTCTCTCTCTCTCTCTCTCTTCTCTCCCACTCACTCTCTTTGTCTTGTTCTTTCGTTCTCTCTCTGCAGTAGCTAAATGGGATTATTGACAGCAACATACATAAATGTTTAACACCTTTCACCTTTAGTTTTGAAACAGCTGTAAAAGAGCATTTCCTACTTATAAAATTATAATTATTTTTAGCAATAGTCCACACACTTTCAATAGGATTGAATACTCAATTGTATTGCTGTGTTTAATGAACCAAACCTGAAATCTGTTTGAGTAAAAGCATTGGTTCATTAAGCCAAAGGGAATAGTATGTATAGCATACTAGCATATGAAGCAAACTAATGCAAACACATGCATGCATACATTTGTGCTCACACACATGCATACAGTTGTATGTACGTGCACACCCATACACACACACACACACACACACAGGTCCGTGCTCAGTTTAAAGACAACATTGTCTGTACCTCTACTACAAACTCTTCATCATGGGAGTTACACCCCCGGCATCCATCCAGGCCTTATCTACCCCCTCCTCTCCATTGCATTACAGTCACACCTCAGCTCAGAACACGCAGCTAAGGCTTGACTGTGTCTCTGAAAGCAGCTCCTAATGCTAATGCTGTCGAGGCGGGGTAGCAGAGATGCTATCACCACGCCAACCGAGACTTTGACAATACACTGTTAATATGACTCACACTTTTATGATACACAGTAGACATGCATGGGTCATAGATGTATTCAGGCTAATAGCGCTTAGCTAACAGCACGCTCACCCATACACACACACACACACACACACGCACACTAGCGCACACACGCTCACACACAAGTAGAAAGTTAACAGTGTGAGTACCGCACTGCTTGGGAGGAGCTTGCAAGGAGCTTGCCGTAAGTCATTTGCGTGTGCCACATACATGGTGCAATAAAGAATACAAAGAGGGGCAAGCCAAGGCTGTTATGGTAATTGAAATGGACTTCCTGAGAGCCTGCCAATTGGCCCGTCATGATTCAGGGCAATGGTGGGCCCCTCGTGTCAAATGGGGGCCCCCAAAACCAATCTGGCTGATTGGAATCACTGGTTAAGATGGTGGGAGCTCCTCCCATCACACGGAGAACAGCCATCTGAGGGATAAACCTTGACCTCCACTGCATCTCTGTTCCTTCTGCTGCCACGCCCCCTTCCCCTCACCCGCCTAAACGTAGCTCATCCTACACCCGCGCAGGAAAGGGCTTCGACACCATTCTCCATAGCATGCCACATACTTTGGTAAATAATATTACATGATGTTTTTGTAAAAAGCATGTCTGGATTTTCAACATAAATTCACATTCCCTTTTATTCCCCTTTAGTTTCTTATAATCCTAGCACTGTCTGACCAACTCTGTGGAACAGTCTCTCTGTTAACATGGACTTTTATAGCAGAACTAGCAACCCCTACTGAAGGCTGAAGGGATTACACCCGGATTATATGGCATAATATCATTGGCTCTCCAATAGGCATATAGCCAGAAATACAGACGAACCTGCAAACATTTACTTACTTACTTACTTACTTACTTACACTATTTTCATCTATGAATGTACTTTATAAAATAGAATATACCATGTACAGAGCACATGAGTATATGGACATTTAAACTGCTCTGTTGATGCATTGAGAAACTTAATAACCTTAGGCCTTGACGAGTGCTAGACATTCATCCCTCTGCTGTTATGAAGAAAAATTAAATCGTTAAAGGTTTGAGATCCATCTCTTGTTTCTTTATCCTCCTCTGACAGATTGTTGACCTTCGTCCTATTTTCCTTTTTTCCGCTCCCGCTGAAGGAGAGATGAAGGTGGGAAAATAGGCGTCATGGAGGGTTTGCTGTGTTTGGGAGAATTGAAGGTGATTATTTGGGATGGGGAAGGTTGTTGATAAAAACAGAGGCCTCAACACGGCTTAAAGAGAGCTATAAGTACTGCCGCTCTGAAGGCTGTCACGGTTTACGTTTCTTATTAAAATGCCATAATAGAAAATGGACCATGCACCTCTCCAGAACTGACGAGCCCCGAAGGAGCGTAGCGCATGATAAAAAGGGTGAAGAGAGCTCTTGAAATCAGGGACAAGATTGTGAATATAGCCTTTGTTTATCTTATTAAGGACACAAAATGGGACAACTATTTATTCTCGCAGATATAATTATTTTTTAAGAGTTCAATCAAATCTAAATTCCAGAACCCCTTTTGTTAGTTTATTTTACACATTGGTTGTAACCATCATGTGTGTGTGTGTGTGTGTGTGTGGGTGTGTGTGTGTGTGTATGTGCATTGAATAATGCTGCTTTTAGCAGGCTCTTCGGCGGCAGCAGGCATTGGGCCTCCATCATAAGGGGGCTGAGGTTTACCAAGAGGCCCGGAGGACAATAGCAGGCTGGGGCCCTCACTCCTGTTTCGGTCGCGCTGGCTGTCCTTTGTCTCAGCCGGCGGTCGCATGGAGATCTAGTGACAGATGGCCGGCACAACCTGCCATATTTGATACCTTTCCTGGTGACGCACAATATGTCCTCTCTTCTGCGACCGACTACAGAGAGACAGCCGTTTGCTGTCCAGCCTTCTATCTGGCCGGCCCTAGCACAGATGGATAGGACGATAGCAAACACGATACACAGTGTAGCCTACGTTAAATACATGAATCATTCTGTAATCAATGTATTACTGGATGTAACATTTCTGCATCAAATCATTTCAAAGTCAAAGTCAAAATCTTTATTTAATGCCTAATATGTATGTTCACCATGACAGTCATCGTCTGTTCCCGTGGAACTCATTCTGTGTTGTTTCGAAATATTAATATGCGTTTGTATTGATATCATCATGTACACATGACTGCCCTGCGTTAAATAATCATCTCATGTTGCATAATCGGTATTCTCTTCATTCTGAAAGCATCGTTCGACTGTGTCTGGTTGTCCCCTCTTCCTCTCTCTCCTCTCTCCATCCCTTCCCTCTTTTTTCATCTCCTCATCCATCCTCTCCTCTGCTACTTTCAAATGATGCATGCGCAGTAATTGTGGACACACGTTACGTTACAGTAAGTTCTCCGAGCTCACAGGCACTATCAGTAATAAGCAGCCATGATGAAAATACCCGTGAATCACCAAGGGCAAGCCAGAAAAATGAAACTCCTTTCGCTTAAATGACTCATTGTAAAATACTACCGATAAAACTGTCTGCTCCGATACTCTCTCTCTCTCTCTCTCTCTCTCTCTCTCTCTCTCTCTCATTTTCTCCCTGTGTATGTGAGCCCAAGTCTGTTTGTGTTCGCATGTGTACTGTATATGCACTTGTGTGGAAAAGAGAGAACATCTGTGTGTGTGTAAGTGTGTGTGTGTGTGTGTGTGTGTGTGTGTGTGTGTGTGTGTGTGCGCGCACGCATGCGCGGCGTGCCCTATGTGATTTATTTACAGAGCAGGCTTTCAAGGCAGTTCGAGGGGAATTGGGCTAATTTGCATGAACTGCTGTTGATTTATAGCCGGGCCAGAGGTTAATGGCGGTGTCGCTCACTGCCGCTTGTTCTTCCTACTGTAATGCTGTTATAAGAAGGCTATGCCAGGACCCCCACAGCACAGTATACACCTTCCCCCTTCTTCTCCTCCACACGGTGCCCCCACGCCTCACCTGCAGCTCCTCCAGGCAGCCACCGGGGAAGCACCGCTGAGGTATACGCTCTGCCCCTGACACAGAGCTGGGAGAAGGCTTCTTTATGGAAGGCTGTGTGGATTACATGACAGACTCTGTTGTTGAGGGTCAGGTGATTCTGGACTACTCTAGCCTTCAGATGCTTATATATATAATGCGTAGACGCAGGGTATATGCACACATCTTGCATACGTACATTCACAGAGACTCAGGGACAGGGCTTAGCTGCACATGTTGTCTGTAATGAAGAGTGGTTGTCTTTCCCATCAGCCCAGGGAGATGTCTGTTTCTCAGAGGTGATGGAGCGAGTGTGTGTGTGGTAAATACATGCACGCACGCACACACACACACGCACGCACGCACGCGCACGCACGCACACACACACACGCACACAGACATCAAAGTACAAGCAACAAAAAACTGTACATACATATTCACAATAGAAAAACCTCTAAAAGTGAGCTATACTTGTACAGTAAAAAAAAACTGTTCATTGCAGCCAGCAAAAACAATCCTTAGGAATCCATCTGCCAGCAGTAAGCATGGCAGATACTGTCCATGTGACTCTTTGGAGTATTTCTGTATCGCTCTCTGTCATCGTCACAGGAGGCATCCATAGTCTAAAGTATTTACAAAACACGTGTGGCACATGTCAAATCAGTGTCGCTGTGCTGTTTGAAGTCGGCTCTTGATGGTAACCAAGGTGTTGCCAAAGAGAATTCTCTAGCGCTGTGGCTCCTCAGCCAAGGATTCCACTTCTGCTTTCATTAAATGAAATCTATGTGTGCTCCCAAGAAATGCTCATGAAATCCTCACTACTTTGACAGATTTTTCAGAGGCCCAAATAAGGCCCTCTTGACTCGACTCGCTTATACATACTTCCATGGTTGTCTCTTTCATTGCCCCTTTTTGTGGCTTCAATCACATTTTAGATGAATCCCAAAAGTTTGTGACGATAACTTTAAAGGCTAGCCTGTATGGGATTATCAGAAATGTGCAGCAAAAATATTATTTCTTGTTTTTTTCTGTTTTGTTATATTTCTTTCTTTCTTTCTTTCTTTCTTTCTTTCTTTCTTTCTTTCTTTCCCTCTCACTACCTCTGTTACTCTCACTTTACATGCTCCAGAGTTCTTGTTTGAATCATCACACCAAAATGTCAAGGCTCTCGTTGAGTGCTCACTACGAGCCTGATAAATTCCACTGTACACCAAAGACTCAGATGGTATCAGTTTCCCTGTCATTGCAATGCAGGGCACGGGTACATCCACACTGGCTTAAATCAGTAGCCAGAATTCATTAGCGTAAGCAGAGCATTGTTTGCACACAGCAGTCTATGTTTGTGGTTTCGCATTCGGACAAGAAAGTGTTTCTTTGTTCCTTCTGTCTAAATCTATACTCACATGCATATACCACACACAGGCTTGTGCACATTGAGCTATGTATGACTAATTATGGAGCACGTGTTCTGTGTCTGATGCAGGAGGGGCAGTGTAGTTTGAGCTGGTACTGTGAGTGGTACGCCATGACAGCATGATGTGCCACAGAGACACACCGAGCTGGGCGTTCACACACACACACACAAACATGCACACACACACATGCACGAACGCACACATGCACGCACACACACACACATACACACTCATACACACACACACTATTTTACAGACCCAAGTGGAGTGAGAGCCAGACATTTACTGTGTATTCCATAATTCGTACAAAACAATGGGAATGAAAAAGCATCAGGTTACCGGACAGAATGATATAAGTGATAGAATTATATATAAATCAGATCAATCTATGCATTTATAACCTGTTAAAGCTTTTGCTTACTTATGACCTAATTTACACAAAATAATTAACCAATACAAATAATGGAGAGATTGGAAAATATATTAATAATTTAAATAAAATCAATCAATCAATCAATCAATCAATCAATAATTTAAATACATTTTAGCTCCTAGATTTTACTTTTTATTGATGAATTAGTATAAAAGAGAATCCATTTTTTTCTTTCCCATTAATAATTTTAGTAAATTATGAAATTAGCATGATAGTATAGACTTTATTTTAATTTGCATATGATTATTTGTACTAATTTTGATGGATGATGGTTGAATATTTCATTCTATTGTTTGTGTGTGTGTGTGTGTGTGTGTGTGAGTATACATGTGTGTATTTAACGGGCTGGTTGTGTTCAGATAAGGCGTGGGTCGACACAGGAGCATTGGGGTAAAAGTTGAGATTAGGGGTTCTACTCTGCCCTGTCATCTGTCTTTTGTTGAATAAATCAACTGCTGCCTGCCAGGGTCAAGGTTTGGTTAAGGTCAAAGGTCGCCAACAGCGGGTGTCTTATAGAACAAGGTGCTATGTCTGTTATGTCTGCTATAGACAATAAGACACACACGCACATGCACGCATTCACACACATACACACACACACACACGCACACACACACTGTTATCGGGCGGCTGCAAGCAGACTTAGCATTCAGGCTTCTCCCCCGATGCAATGCTCATGTTTAAATCTGATCTCCATACAAAATTGCCAACCCCCAATACACACTCTGTCCCCCATCATCCAACACACACACACACAGATCAACGCATCAATTATTTCTCAGCCATTTTTTTTATTTAAAAAAAAATTAAAGTTATCCCAGCGTGATTCAAAACCTTCGTCTTTGTAACTCAGCTCGTTTTGATTACAATAGTTTTAATATAGCTCTTTGGTAGCTTGTATCTTTCATCATATCCACGTGCCCTTGCTCTCCTTTGCTGTTCTGTTGGAAACACTGATCCATCTTTCCTTAAGTAAAGTCTGGGGACACAGAGCTGGCTAACCGCGTCAAGATCCGCCTACTTGACAGGAAAGATATTTTGATTGCTGTGCACAACAACCAGCTACGTAACTCAGTGAAGACGTTTGATGTTTAATTCATACAGAGGAATATGTTGAGAACCTTACCAACATGACTCTGGCTGTTTTCAAGTATTGTTCTGTGAGATAAGGCTACTTACTGTTTGTGCTTCAAATCCATGTACTGAAACTGAAACTGAGATAAGTAAATAAAGCAGGCTCCTGCACTAGCCTAGCACCGTAATTACACCTACAGACTATGTAAATGATAATGCTAACAACAGCCAATGAAAATCTACTTCTCAATTTCGTGAAGCGATTCAGGCTTACATGGGTTTAATGTGTCAGACGTTCAGCACAGAGTTGCGTGTGACGTAGTGCTGATGGACGGAAGAGGCTGAGACTACACTCCATCTAGCCAGCCTTCTCAGACTGACGGTGGCGTGTGTGTGTGTGTGTGTGTGTGTGTGTGAGAGGTAAGGGGGAGGGTGTTTAAGGGTGGGGGTGAGGATGAGTGTGGGGGATTTGAATTAGGTCGTCTGAATGTGCGGCACGTGCCATGTCGCCTGCCACTGCTGAATCACGCACATACACATACACACACACACACGCACACACACACACACACATCCCTGCACGTTTCATCCCTGCTGCGGTTTGGTATGTAGCAGCAGCACGAGCAGAGGGAAAATTAGGGTCACAAGGTGGTGTGTGTGTGCGTGTGTGTGTGTGTGTGTGCGCTTGCGTGCGTGTGCGTGCGTGTGCGTGCATGTGCATGGGTGTGTGTGTGCGCGTGCATGGGTGTGTGTGTGCACGTGCGTGCGTGCGTGTGTGTGCGTGCGTGCGTGTGCGTGTGTGTGTGTGCGTGCGTGTGCGTGTGCGTGTGCGTGTGCGTGTGTTTGCGCGTGTGCGCGTGTTTGCGCGTGTGTGTGTGTGTGTGCGTGCGTGCGTGTGTGCGCGTGTGTGTGTGCGTGCGTGCGCGTGTGTGTGTGTGCGTGCGTGTGTGTGTGCGTGCGTGTGTGTGTGTGTGCGTGTGTGCGTGTGCGTGTGTGCGTGTGCGTGTGCGTGTGCGTGTGTGCATCTATGTGTGTGTGTTGCAGCACAAAGGCTTGATACAGCTGCGATTGTGAGACAGGCTGATGTCAAGGCAGCTGTGTCTCTCTGAAAGAACAATTCATTATTCTGGTCACACACTGTTCTGGCTCAGAGCTGGGTGTAAATCTGGCTCCTTGTGACCCGGTGGTGGTTAATGATACCTAACAACCATATATGGCCTTGCAGTATTAGACGGAGCCAAGCTAGAATAGACGCTGATGCATAGCAAATTAAAGTCTTGTTGGAGTTGTTTTACATGAAGACATTGTGGTTTGTTGTCTTAGAAATCATCTGCTCTGTATTAGTCTGCTTAGACCACAACATAGCCTACAGTATGTGACCCCAATTGGATGAAATGGCATATCAATGAGTGCTTATATAGTTATTTTTAACCCAGAACAATTTGCTCACTTGACTAAAAATAGGTCAATTAGTGATGGGGTTGTGTTGGAGAAAAGCAAGGCAAGCCATCTGTATTGGGGGTGAATCTGTTCTTCTTTTCATGCTGTTAGTCCATTGAGCATGACACCACATTCTCAATGTTATTATCATGTCAACACATATTGTTCATTTTAAATTGGGTTTTTAGGATCAAACGGTTTGAAGAATATCTTATGATTGACTATAAATTGAAGTGAAAGCTATTTTTAATCCTAAAATCTGCCTTTATTTCTTAGATTCCTTATTTTTGATACTTACTTTTTGCAAAGAACCTTTTGACATATTTATATATATCTTCTGCAAAAGGGAGATGCATCTCCTTTGAGGTTTAACTCTCTCTATCTATAACTACAGAGTAGCTGTGAAAGTTATTTACCTTTATCACTGGTGAAAATCACACTAAACAGGAGAGTAATGTAGTGCTGCTCACTAGCGGTGGTAACCTGGAATGCATGCAATGTACTCATATTGTCCACTTGAGGTAGTACTTCATTACATTATCTCTACCTTTCCACTAATCACTCATCACTCACTAATCTAATGCAAACTTCATTTGCTGTTTCTAACAAGTTGGCACCAGTGCCAATATAGGGTAGGCATGCTAGAGGACATTATATCTGAATTATAAAATGATATAATAATTGTGGTATTCCAATGGAGCTGTGACAGGTCTCAATGTAGGCATAAGTTAGGAAAACATATATAATAATATAAATCTAGTAGTATCTGACAGATATTGCGATTGCGATTTGATGTGCGATTTATTTTTGTATTTTTTTCAAGATTTAAGTCAAATATACTGAATATGCAAGATATAAACTGTGATGCAGCAGCACCTCATGAGATATACCAAATATACTGAATATACAAGATATAAACCGTGATGCAGCACATCTACATAGCATTTAGGTACCCCTAAATTATAAAATCAAAATTATGATTATTTTCTGGAATAGGGTTTAGCTCTCCAAACATTAGATTTGAAAAGCAGCAACTCTTCTGAAGTTTAAACTATTGAGTATTTAATGTTGGGGTGTATCTAACAAGTTATCTGTCCCTACTCTCACTGGAAAATGTATTTGTCCCTGCTGTGCTATTTGTTATGTACATGTTTCTTTCTGTTGTTGACATGCTAAACAGCACTGTTGAATGTGGTCCGATGTACAGTATGTAGGCCTGACCCCCCCCAGACCCCCCAGACCCCTACAGACCCCTACAGACACCTACAGGCACCTACAGACCCCTTAGACCCCCCCAGACTCCTACAGACCCCTACAGACTCCCCATACCCCATAGACCCCCCAGACCCCTACAGACCCCTACAGACTCCCCATACCACATAGACGCCCCCAGACCCCTACAGACCTATTCAGACATCCTGAGACCCCCCAGACCCCACTAGACCCCCATAGACCCCCCAGACACCTACAGACCCCCTATAGACCCCCCCAGACCCCTATAGACTTCAGATCCCCCCAGACCTCTTCAGACACCCTTAGACCCCCCCAGACCCCACCAGACCCCTCTAGACCTCACCAGACACCTCCAGACCCCCTATAGACCCCTGCAGCTCTCAGATGAGTCATTGTTTGTGTGTGTGTGTATGCTTGTGTGTGTGCACATGTACACGCTTGTTAACATTTCCATCACAAGATTGGCATGTGTAGTGTTGGAGGGCTAAATGCCATTCGAAGTCACTTTGTACAGTCTGGTTTGTAACTGCAGATTGTCAGTGAAGTTTATATTTGGTTTAAAAATACAATATGTGGTACAATATGAGGTACAGTCAGGCAAACAAGGAACTGTTTCATCATTCAGTGCCCAAACACATGATAGCCTATGAAAAAAAATGTGTTTGCTATTGTTTTAATAATGTACAATTTAAAAAACAATATTTAATAACTTGGCTATAGGATATGTGTAATGTACTTAATTTACTGTAAAATATCTTAAATAGCGGCTTTGTTATTGTGAATGGTGTTTGCCACTTTGTTTATGTTCCTATTTACGGAGCCAGGGCTGTGTATAAATACCAGATTATTGTTTATGTTGCTATTTAAAGAGCCAGGTATGTGTAGAAGTACCAGATTATTGTTTATGTTCCTATTTAAAGAGCCAGGTATGTGTAGAAGTACCAGATTATTGTTTATGTTCCTATTTAAAGAGCCAGGTATGTGTAG
>JAODLL010004070.1:0-11356 GCA_026546735.1 Forbesichthys agassizii | reverse complement strand
AACTTTTATCAAATTATGATCATGATTTATGTTAGGCCAGCAGAGAAGGCCTTGCTGGCCCTGACGGCCCACCACTGCAGTTTTGAAATGACAGCAATCACAATGTCTGATAATATAATACAAATACAAATATCTCACCTGCATCTGTAAAAGAATTCATGTATTAATATATGCATGTGTACACCATTGGTACAGATTTGCAAAAGTGGCAGATATAAGATATAAGCTTCTTACCTTGGGAGCACACTGTTAAGAGGAAAACACGTTGCATATATTTAGTGTTCAGTGCAAAATCAAAGTAACAACACAGTATGTCAGCACAGTTCTCTACTCAGTCAAGGCCAAAACCCAGACAAACCTTTTTATAAGCCTCATGTCACATACAGTTTCACAGCACTTCACTTTTTACACATTTTGTTATGTTACAGCCTTAATCCAAAATGGATTAAAATATTCTTTACCCTCAAAATTTTACAAACAATACCCCATAATAACAAAGTGAAAAGTTTGAAATTTTTGCAAATTTAATAAAAAATATAGCTGCAAGCAGCCATTTGTCGGAACTAGCCTAATCAGAGGCAGCAGAGGAACCAAAGACGCACACCAGCCCCACCAGCTTGCCTGTTACGTCTGGCTTGAATCTAGCGTCAAAGTGAAGCAGAGATACCACCACTTCCTGCTATGAGGCTTCACCACCGACTTCGAAAGCCTGTCATTACGCAACCCTTAAAAAAAATCAAAAACCCATGAAGTAACTTTATGAGGCTTGATCCAAAGAACACCTACACCAATTTTCACAAAAATCAGACAATATTTGAGAAATAAGAAAAATACGGTTTTGTATAAAATTTAAAATGGCGGAAAATCTATGTAGTTGCATTGTTACATCACATGGATTCGGGAGGTCTGGAGAAATCTAATGATATGAAATATTTGAGAATGAGTCAAAGATTGCAAATGTTATTAGCAGAAATGTGAATCGTAAGCTAAAGTGTGACATTATAGGAGCTGTTTGGAAACGACAAAAGCCATGGCCATTAAACTTCTTGGCAAGGGTCATCACACAGAGATTATGTTTCCTGTCAAGTTTCATGTCAATCGGATAAGGCGTGTCAAAGAAAGAGCGTCACTTCCTGTTATTGTGTCGTAGGCGGGGCTGATGGTAAACCACGCCCACCAAAGTTATCTATGTTCAAGGGGACATAAACCTGAAGGGTCCTACCAAGTTTCAAGTAAATATGATGTACCCTTCCTCAGATATTCCATTTTAACGTTTCAAAAACTAGGTGGTGCTGTTCAAATACGGTGGGAGGTGATGATATTATTCTCCTTATTTAGGCTCAAGGCAGATTACGGTTGAAGCAGGACAAAGATAAAGGCCAACTTCCTGTTTGGAGGCTTCGCTATCAATTCGATAGCCGGTTGCCAAGCAATCTTTTTGAAAATCCAAAATCCAAAAAAGTAACATTGTGCAGAATGGTCCAAAAACCATGTATGTCAATTTTGATTGAGCCCAACTTTGAGGGAGAAATTAGAAAAAGTTGTTTTTTGCATAAAATTCAAAAATGCGAAGATCTAAGTTGGATTCAAGAGGCTCTAGCAAATCAAGGGATACCAGGTTTATACATTTCCATCTCACGAGGCAAAAGCTATAAGCAGATATGCAAGTCCAAAATAGGCACATTTTTAACCTTAGTCTGATCTTAGCTTAGACCTTTTGAGGTGACCACACCAAAATAAGTTTCAGAAATTTTGGCTACATGTTTGCCAAAATTCACAGCTTTTTACCACACGGTTCTAGGGGTTTCCACTGATTTCAATGACAGAATAATAATAAAAAGAAGAAAACGCACAATAACAACAATAAGGGCTTCGCCACTTCGTGGGTAGGCCCTTAAGAAAAAAAACTTTAAACACTTAGTATTCACAGCCTTTGCACACACCTGTCTATATGAGGTACCAGTGCATGTTAGAGCACAAACCAAGCCATGAAGTCCAAGGAATTGTCTGCAGACCACCGAGACAGGATTTTATCAAGGCATAAAATCTAGAGAAGGCTATAGAAAGATTTCTGCAGCATTGAAGGTCCCAATGAGCACAGTGGCCTTCAGCATCTGTAAATGGAAAAAGTTTGGAACCACCAGGACTCTTTCTAGAGGTGGCCGCCGGCCAAACTGAGTGATCGGGGGAGATAGGCTTTAGTCAGGGAAAAAAAATACAGAGATCCAGTGTTGTTCCGTGGAGAGAGAATTTTCCAGAAGGACAACCATTTATGCAGCACTCAACCAATCAGGCCTGTATGGTAGAGTGGCCAGACGGAAGCCATTCCTCAGTAAATGGCACATGATTGCCCGCCTGGAGTTTGCCAAACAGCACCTGAAGGACTCAGTCCATGAGAAAGAATGGTCTGGTCTATGGTCTGATGAAACAAAGATTGAGCTCTTTGGCCTGAATACCAAGCGTCATGTCTGGAGGAAACCAGGCACTGCACATCACCAGGTCAATACCATCCCTACAGTGAAGCATGGTGGTGGCAGCATCATGCTGTGGGGGTGTTTTTCAGCGACAGGAACTGGGAGACTAGAGGATCGAGGGAAAGATGAATGCAGCAATGTACAGAGACATCGTTGATCAAAACCTGCTCCGAAGCCCTCTGGACCTCAGACTGGGGAGAAGGTTAATCTTCCAACAGGACAACGACCCTAAGCACACCGGCAACATAACAATGGAGTGGGTTCAGAACAACTCTATGAATGTCCTTGAGTGGCCCAACCAGAGCCCAGATATCTAAAAAGAAACTGCCAAAAAGTAGGTGTCCCAAGCTTGTAGCATCATACTCAAAAAGATTTGAGGCTGTAATTGCTGCCAAAAGTGCTTCAACAAAGTATTGACCAAAAGCTATGAAAACCTTTGATATGAGTACATGTGATTCTTTTCATTTTTTATACATTTGCATAAATTTAAAACAAACAAACCTTTTTCTTTTTATTATGGGGTAGTGTGTTGTGTTAGTAAGATTTGTTTGTGGGCCATCATGGAAACCCATGGAAAATATTTGGAGTGCGAATCAAGAACGGCCGGCCGTCTCCGAGATACAATCGGATATCATATATTATCTTTTGAGGTGGCGGCGCGGCAGATTCTCATACAATTTTACATTTTTTTAAATCATGTTTCTCAAGCTTTTACTGTATCCTACCATACCATACAGAGAATGCGCAAAATAGACTGACATGTTAATTGGACATAGCCTAGTTGGTATTCTTTTTAAAACATAAGAAAATGCACAAATTACATGCATATCATATTCACCACATATGTAGTCTGAATTCATAAATGAAGTAGGCTAGGTTTACTTAGAGACTGTTAATACAGTTCTCATGGTTACCTCAAAACTAGACGCATGGCTTCTGTGACTGCAGTAAATTTGCGTTTCACGTGAAGACGGAGAGCGGGATGCCAATTCCCACGTGAATAGCCCTCTACCGTGTCAGATTGTCCTACTACCATAGCAAAAAAATATAGTTTTGGATGTTTAATTAATATCGCCGGATTACCTTACAAATAATAATACAAATAGCCCAATGAGAGAGAACCCGAGTAGCCACAGAGCTGATGACAGTTTGCAAAATCAATGTATTAACTGCGGTTAATAGCCAGGAAATTACGGTAGACATTTCATCACTTTTGTTGATCAAGATTTGTGGAAATGTATAAACATTTTTGGAAACTTTATTAAAAAAATTCTGAAACTTTGTAAAGTTTGGAAACTTGATTTAAAATTTCACAAAAGTTAATACATTTTTACGAATCTTGTTATCAAGAAAGTTTAACACACACACACACACACACACACACACACACACACACACACACACACACAGGTGAAAGTAACACCTACCACAGTTGTCTCTGACGTAATCGATTAGCTGACATTCCTGCAGGAAGAGACAGGGAACAATTCAACATCAGACAGGAAGCAGGAAGCAGAGGGAAGTACGACAGGAAACAGTCACACTTACAGTCATTCCACTGACTCCAGGAGGTCCTCTTGAGCCCTGGAAGACAGACAACCAGACAGATATATTTCCACATTATTGATGGTGGGAGGGTCAAGCTATCACATAGACCTGGGAGTGGTTCACTGCCTTGCTCAAGGGTGCCAGAGGACCTGCAGCATCATTATCCATCACCCACCCTGTGTCCTGGTGGTCCTTCATCTCCAGATGAGCCCAACTCTCCTGGTATGCCTGCATTACCCTGGAGCAGACCAATCAATCAATCAACCAACCAACCAACCAACCAACCAGCCATCAAACACTCTAATCACACACACACACCCCTCTTCCACGGTTGCCTTTACGTCCTGGGCCTCCCATTCCTCCTTCTGACCCCGTCTCTCCCTGCAAAACAAACACAGTGTGTGTGTGTGTGTGTGTGAGTCATCATTTGTCAGACTATTATGTAAATGTCCTGGATTGTTAAACTGCTTTCAGGTGAACCTTGACGGTCATCTTGGATGGGGAATATGTGAGGTGGTGGTGGATCAACCAGCTAGTACAGTAGACACAGGAAAAGCATACATTTGAATTCTGTCCAATCACAAAGACAAAAACAAAAGAGGCAACTCACCTGATATCCAGGATATCCTGGGAATCCGATCTCCCCCTGCAGAGATAAACACAAACTTGTATTTGTGATAAACAGATCAAATGTGCATATGGAGAGATCAGATCATACTCTAATGCAGGGGTGTCAAATTCAATCTCAGACAGGGCCAAAATTAAGAATTAGGACCATGTCGAGGGCCAAACAGTCATTCCATCTCATGTTATATTCTCTAATTAAGACCGGCAACTCCACAAACAAGGCTGATTTATGGCTAATTCAAGTAAACATATAGCCTTCTCACACCATTCTGTCTTGAAAGACCATGTTTAAAGAGTCCACTTTTCATTTGGCCATATATTTTAGGAGGCATGTTTAAATGTAGCCTAAGTGACAAGCATAATTCAGACCTCTGACCTTATTCTTGATCTGACATACAGTATTTCCCACGATTCATTGTTAATCAATAGCCTAGATTAGCAGTACAGAATAGTAAAGACCCAAGGAGCCCTCTAAAAAAAGCATTCTAAAACCATATGGTTAAAATTGTCAATGATCACATATTGAGCCAGCCAGCCACTGTAGCAGATACATTTGAGAGCAAAACGCTTTGGTTTACATTGGAAATAATAATAATAATATTAATAATAAACCGGTGCCCTAATCACCATAATAGAAAATACACATATTAGGCTACAAATTTCTACACATAACGGTTTTCTAGCCTATATAGTTATTATCAATGTTATACATTATAATCGCCATTGTAATTTATTACCATCAGTTTGGTTTATATTGTTTGTAGGCAACATTTCCTTGTTTACCAGTCACCGTAAAATCAGGCAAACTTCTCGGTAATCCTCCGCCTCAAACACATATCTTACCCAGTGAGCCTTGGTTAGCGTCAGCAGTCACATCAAAATCTGGGTCAGAAATTATGTTCACGTCTTCAACTGCTGTAGTGTAGGCTATCGGAGTTATACTCCCCTCGCTCAGATCTCCAGCATTTAGCAATATTATAGCTTTGGAAACTTTCTTGATATCCACGCAAATGCTATCAGTGAATAAGTAGTAATGCATTTAGCTTCCCTGCGTGTATTTCAGTGAATCACAATGTATTTCATCCGCCATGTCTTGAAAACAATGACACAATCTAAAATGCGTTCTTCGTTTCTTTCCGTCTTAAAAGGAGAAGCACGCAAACATTGCGTCCAACCGGTCTCAATGAATTAACAGGGGTTTTTTGCAATACATTGTTTAACATTTAGTTTGAACTTGTTAACTAGCTAATATGGCAAGTGATCGGTGGTTACATTTTGTCAGGGAAAGGTGTATCTGGAACGGCGCAGGTCGGCATGCTTGCTGTTGCAGTGCATTCTGGGACTTGTATTTTCAGCGATGTGTGTCAATCATATACGAGCGGGTTATGATAGATACATAATATTTTCTAGCGGGCCGGTTAAAATTGTGCCACGGGCCTTGATTCTGACACGTGCTCTAATGTAAAAACTCGAGGTGTGAAGCGATTTTAAAAAAGTATGTACTATTCCAGAGTAGCAATTATAAAGAGGGTGTGTCTTTGACCCTCCTGGCACCACACATGCCATTTGTTGTTTGGTTTGTTTCTTAGCTTGGATAGCACGCAACACATATATTCAGTACACACACCTACAGACACACACCACATTGTATGTTATCCTGTTTGTGTACGTTAGATTGGAGAGTTGTGTTTAGTGTACGGCCCTTGAGCCAGGTCAGCAGAGACCTGGCTCACACTCTTTATAAGCTACTCTGGGATAGGCCCAGATGCACCTCATTATATTAATTAAGGCCTTTCATCCAGCCAATAGGAAGAAAACAGGGGGGGCAGGGCCTGACTCTAGGCTTGAAGCAGCTGTGACGTGTGGCGATGGGTGGTACTGCAGCCTATAGGACCAACTGCAATACACACCCCATTCATAAATTAATTATCTGTTTAACTGCTCCATACTTTTTTTTTCAGGTTCCACACTTGGTTCATATGGTGCTTAATGCTATTCTCTTGGTGCTTATGTACATTTTTTTTTTTTAACAATGTCAATAAAGCAATTGTTTGTCATGACGTAATAATCATGCCACATAGCCCAAAGCTCGTGCCTGAGCTGCACGGTCATTTCTCTTGCATGAGCAACAAGCGGCGTATTAGCGAGCACATCGATCCTACTTTTAGTGTAAATGCTAAATATGAAACAAAACATGCCTACAAATATAACAGTACAATCCAAAACAAAAACAAAAATTCCTGTATTTTATGTTGTATGCCGCACATGCACGAGGATTGAGGTCGGGAACTCCAGTGTTGCAGGTTGCAACATAATCTTCTGTTTGCACTGCGCATGTGTCAAAAGAGACACTTTACCAATACGACGATACTCTTAATTAGAAGCCCATGCTTCACTGCAACAATGAGCAAATACTTTGTAAGATCGAGCCGCCATTTTCTTCACTGTGTCTATCTATTAAGTCTATTGGAGAAAACAATCACATACCTGTTAAAACAAGGCAGGGCCGTCACATAGCAATAGTAACTATCAGTGTGATTCATCTGTGTTCATTTATTTGTTTTTTATAATTAAATAATAAAAATGTGTTATTTTGATTAATTCATCAAAATGTGTTATTTTGATTAATTCATTCAAATGTGTTATTTTAAAATCCCCAGTAAAACATTCTGCAGGTCTGACCTACCTTAATGCCCGGGGGCCCGAGAGGTCCATACCCGTCCCTGCCATCCTGACCCTACACACACACACACACACACACACACCTTAACATTAATAATAATAATAATAATAATAATAATATTTATGGACACACATGTGGAAATTTGCCTTGGTTTCACGAGTTAGTTTCTGCTCTCTTCCAATATAATTCTGTTTTAAATTTAGCCTTCAAGTGGCCATACCATGTAGCCTACACATAACACACGCTCCTATAAACAGTCTCTAAAATGGCCTTACTTAGAAAAGCACACAAGCATACCTACCAACACAAAACAAACAAATAATCAAACATGCAGACATGCAGACAGACAGGTGGCAGCTTACCGGTACCCCACGCGGCCCAAGCGATCCCGATTGTCCCGGCGTCCCGGGATCTCCAGGCTGGCCCTGAGAGCCCACAGAGACACAGCAAGAGGTCAGATTGCTAGTCTTCGGCCTTGGGGGCTACTAGCCATGTGCTCATTGCATAACAGCAGGTGTCGAGACAGAGACTACCAGGCTGGGAGAATTGCCACAGCTAACAATCAATATCACATCAAAACTCAGCACCTGCGTATTGTCTGTTGATTACAGGTCTTTGGCAATAATCATGTGCTCTGCTTTTACATTGGGTAGTGTGCGATTATTAATGATCCCACTTATAAATGTTCCCTCTTCAGCATGTGGACACGCCCACGTGCTGAAGAGGGAACCAATGGGAGCCTACTATGCACGTCTATATAAGCGAGTGTATGTGTGTTTATCGTGGTTGTTTTCCTCATTGGTGCTGGTGTGAGTCCATGACGAGTTGTAACTTTTGTATGAGCATTGCATTTTATTCAAACAACTTCTATTATTTCAAGCCTAAGTGTGGTGACCGAATTAGATCACGACAACAGTCATGAGCAGAAACATGGGACAAATAGTGGCAAGACAGCAGCAGGAGAAGCTAGCCGTATGCTAACATGATAGCAGGAGATGCTAGCCGTATGCTAACAGGATAGCAGGAGATGCTAGCCGTATGCTAACATGAGAGCAGGAGATGCTAGGTGTATGCTAACATGAGAGCAGGAGATGCTAGGTGTATGCTAACATGAGAGCAGGAGATGCTAGCCATATGCTAACATGAGAGCAGAAGATGCTAGCCGTATGCTAACATGATAGCAGGAGATGCTAGCCGTATGCTAACATGAGAGCAGGAGATGCCAGGTGTATGCTAACATGAGAGCAGGAGATGCTAGGTGTATGCTAACATGACAGCAGGAGATGCTAGGTGTATGCTAACATGACAGCAGGAAATGCTAGGCGTATGCTAACATGACAGCAGGAGATGCTCAAGATAGCGGGACATGGTAGTATAACGCTAATGAGAGAGCTATCTGAGATAAATATGGACACCTATGGAGCCCAAGTCACCATAGAATTTTTTCAGTGACTTGTACACTGAGAATTGAAGGTAACGAGTCCAAAATCTATCATAATCTACAGTGGTAACTTCTAAACTGATGTTGTATGTTCATGTGTGTGTGTGTGGCAACAGGAAGTGATGTCATACCCACCTTCTGTCCGTTGGCACCTCTGCGTCCCGTCGATCCCTGACTGCCGGCACGCCCCGGGCCTCCCTGTGCAGACAGACAGGCAGACAGACAGACAGGGAGACGGAAAGGGGTTGAGCAGAATGAGATACAAACAACTGCTTCCACAGAGATGCAACACGCTGCTCTATGTTTGTTACTACTCTAATATCTGAAGCAGAACATATAACTCAATCAGCAAGACACATTGTGATTCATTGTCACAGAAGATCTGATTATTTCCAGGCGTCTCAGAGTATTAAATCGTCTGTCACAAGACACGTGGTTTATGAATCATCACATTTAATGCTCCCATGGTAGGAGAGGTTTACTGGAGTGTTAATGCCAGCAGATTCAGTAAATTACATTTTATTGTAAATGTAATTGTAAAATTTCAGTAGGCAACTTTGGGTCAAACCAGCGCTCCACATTAGGTTAGCCAATCAGATGCAACAAGGCGTTCTCTCTCCCCGGCTCTGCTATTTAACTGGCAGGGAACACCTGCTTGTGTCTAATTGGTTAAATATGACGTGGAGTTATGGTTGTACTCTTTTTTTATTTGCTTATTCTAAGTTTTCCACACGCTTCTCATTGAATGGGTGGTTACTTCACCAAACTAAATATCTGACTTAAATTAACTAATGTGTGTAATAAAAGTGTGGTGTCAAACTGACCTGCGGTCCCGTCAAACCAATGATTCCTTTCTGCCCAGGTTGACCTCTGACCCCACTATCTCCCTAAAACAGGAAGAACCATATTCATTGAGCAGACACTTTTATTTCTGTCAGTACAGTTACAGTGAGACTCCTGGGGGTCTGTTAATGCTACAAATGACAAACTACTAAACCCAACTTGTGTTAGTTCTTAATTACGGCACAATGTAATACATATTATTCAAAGTATTATTGCTACATCTTGTTTGCCTATCATCCTATTGCATCCTAACACTCCTGGAGGGGTGGATTCCTCCCTCTGTGGTCCCTTCCCAAGGTCTCTTTATTTTTTCCCATGGCATTTTTAAATGGAAGTGTTTCCTTGCCCGGGGAGCGGAGCAGGTTAAGGGGCGTGTTTCCATGTGAAATGTAAACTGTAAAGCCCTTTGAGACTGTAATGTGATGAAGGGTTCTAAACCCGTTAATAATCTTAGCTAACTTTTATATGTCATGATTTCAGGACCTATCAAGAAAACCCATCTGTTGTTACAGCGCTGCTGGCTGAACTACATGACTGAGTGAAGATGGATAAAATCTATATTTGCAATGTATTTTATGCCTTTTGTTATGTTATATGGCAGGAAGAGTGTTTTGGGGTAATAAACAAATATTATTACCAAATAATAACAAATATTTGGGTGCAAACAAATATAATAGTACTGCTTTTGTTTTCTACTGATGTTTAACATTGAGGTCTATAGCGTGTGTCATTTCTTATCCCCCCAAAAGGGGCGTGGCCTGTATACCGGGCTAACATAAGGCATGTGCTTCTTCGTGTTTAGCCCCAGTATCAGGTGATGCTGCTTGACCTCTGACCTGTGGGCCTGAAGGTCCAGGGCTTCCTGCTACACCTGGATCACCGGGCTCTCCATTGTCCCCCTGCACACGCACACGCACACACACACGCGCACGCACACGCGCACGCACACACGCACGCACACACACACGCGCACGCACACACGCACGCACACACACACACACACACACGCAGCTCATTGTATATGTGTGTGTGTCTGTGTGTGCATGCGAGTGTGTAAATGTGTGTGTGTGTGTGTCCATGCTGTACCTTGGTTCCAGGACGTCCTCTATATCCCTCTGGACCCTAAACACAACAGTGTTATATGTTCAATACCATGTGTCAGACAGACAGACAGACAGATAGTCAGACAGACACACAGACAGACACACAGACATACAGTCAGACACACAGACAGACACACAGACAGACACACAGACAGACAGTCAGACACACACACACAGACAGACAGACAGACACACACACACACAGACAGACAGACAGACACACACACAGACAGACAGTCAGACAGACAGACAGACAGACACACACAGACAGACAGACAGACAGTCAGACATACAGTCAGACACACACACAGACAGACAGACAGACAGACAGACAGACAGACACACACACAGACAGACAGTCAGACATACAGTATACACACACACAGACAGACAGACAGACACACACAGACAGACAGGTCTTCTCACAATGTTTCCATTGGCTCCTGTCTCTCCATTCACCCCGCTGGTTCCTGGTTCCCCCTGGAGACGCCACAGAGAGTGTGTGTGTGTGTTAAAAGAAGAAAAGATGGTCAGTATATCATATTATAATAATAATATAGATAATATAGATAATATAGATAATATTACAGTATATATGAGGCAGGGCGGTCTAGTGGGTTTGAACCCTGGTGTTGAC
>JAODLL010004069.1:0-11357 GCA_026546735.1 Forbesichthys agassizii | reverse complement strand
CCTGGGTAAATAATTTGGGAATATTTGGGTTGGAGTCCTTGTGGGTTAGAATCCCACCAAACGCCTGGGTTGGAGTCTTGGTGGGTTAAAATCCCACCAAACTCCAATACAATAATGGTTTTTATTTATTTATTAACTAAAAATTTTTTTTATGGCTTTTACCTAGTTTTTCATTGTTTTTTATTTCTTTTTGTTTAATTGCATTTGTTCCCTTCATCCTTTGATCAAATGTTTTTAACTGTAAAGCACGTTGAGTTGCACATTGTGTATGAAAGGTGCTATAAGTTTATTATTATTATTATTATTATTATTATTATGAAACAGATAGTCAATTGATATGTAGAAAAGGAAAATAATTTATCCTTAGATTGGCCTTGAGCAAATAATAAAAGCCCTCAAATGGGATTCAATTACTACATAATTGTTCCATGCTAAAACCCACAGTAGCCCAGGGAATACATTTTTAGGATGTTCGCATATGGGTATCTTTTATGCTAGCCTATATGGTTGCCATGCAACAGCAAAGATGACAGTGGAAAATTAGCTCTTCAACAACTCAACAGAACGGCAAAACAGTGAAAGAAATACAGTATTTAATAATAAATATATAATATGAATGATGATACCTTACATTAGACAACAGCAATTGAACAGAGTGGGCAGCTGCCCTATAAGACATCACATGCAACAAGAGGCGCACATGTCCCCATCACTCATCTTGACATGTGGACAAATGACCCCACATTGGAATAATTCAACTACAAGCTGCTTAGAAGTGCCACATGAATGAAACATAAGAACGTGTTAAACGCAGCATAAAGGTGGACAGTTATTTTTCACAAAACATCATACGCACAACATACTACCTTAACATGCAAACAGCATTCTACTGTACTGTACTCTACTTTTAGCTGACACTTGTATCGAAAGCTATGTACATTGAGTACAATTAAAAGTATTGCAGTATTAAAAGCAGGCTTATTCTTTCTCGAGAACGCCTGCTAACGTCGAGCTCAAATCAAAACAAACTCCCTCAGAAACTCTGCTTTGGCACTTTGTTTATTGTCCTTTATGGAGCCAGGGTTAGGTAGAGGTACCGGATTTTTTTTCAGCATGCACCGAGAATGGTAGGCTTGCGAAATGCGTGGGGATATTTGGTGAATTTGGGCAGAGAGGAATGTAAGCCACTCAGAACTCAGGTATGTTTTTGAAACAGCCGTGATTTGATGTATTAATTAATACTCAGTTTATTGCCTTAGCAGACCAACTAATGTGTTTAGCACCCACTGATGGAACATTGGGGCTGTGTTCACATAGGTAGTCTGCCACCACCCAGCTGCAGACAGACATGGCTGCACTCCCATTGAGACTATACATCGTCACTGTATGTCAGATACTTGTCAGGGAAAGTATCGTTTACATTATTTACCTATGGGTGTTCCCCCTTCAGTTCACTGTTCATACCATATTAAAGGAAGAGACTTTCCTTGGTTGAACTAGGGATGCTTGGCGGAGCATATTCCATATGAAGCCATGCTGTACCTTGATGTGCACCATTGTATTAATAAAGCCCATTTCCTGATTATACACTATCCAACCTGACTGGTTTTGGCTTTATTCTGTGGTTGAAAATATCCATCAAGTGGAATGGTATTCCAGATATACAGATTATAAACACGTTTGTACAGTACTACAAATATCTCTTTTTTGGATTGGACAGCTGGGACCACCTTGAGTAAGGTGTGTGAAAGTGTTCCCGCCTGTGTGCATGTTTGTGTTTCTTTTGCGTAAATTTCTCCGCAGGCTTCAGATTTACGAATGTTAATGTAAAAGCTTGTCCCAGCTACTACTGTATGCTGACCTGGGTTGTGAACAGAACAATTGTCCTCTGCCAATATGAAGGGAAGAAAAATAGTCTCTCAGGGACACAGCAGGGAACTGAGATCACAGAGCGTACTGCCACAACACATAGTATGTTTAATCAGGCTTTTTGCGAAGGCCACTCATGTTAATTGTGTGAACACGGTGATGCCCAGAGAGTGAGAGTTCTGAAGCACACTGAACAACATTTGGCACGCTGACACTTTAGCAAAATAGTAATTTTTGAAGTGCGGGTGGGCGGTATTACCTTTGTGACACCATCTTTGTTGCTCTCTGTGTATCAGTCAGGGATCTCGCCATTCAAAATTGTTCGGGACCCAGACATTGAACTACCGTCTATGTTTGAAAAGCATCCCAAAATGGGTCTGCTTCTGATTCGGTGTGAGATGGCGAGATGGAAATCACCCCTTTGGTTGACACCAAGGACCTATTTTATACACGGCGCAAAGCAGGAACGCAAGTGTCTTTGCTATTCAGACCAACACAGTTGTCATTTTCCCATCCAGTGCTAACATTGTTAAAGCCAATACACGATACACGATATATATCGGTATTTTCTACAAAGTGGGCTAAAACCTTCAGGCATAGAGAAAAATACAGGAAACCCAACGAAAATGTGACATTTTTAACTTTTTAAGACATTAATTGACATGTTAGCTTTCTCTGGTGCTCACTCCTTACTCCACTCCTCAGGCCAAGTGCAGGCATGGAGGGAGAGACGAACAAATCAAAAAAATTAATGAATAAACGTTTAATATAACTATATCTATATAAAGAATGTTGTCTAATCTTACATCTCTTTTGAAAAAAATCCAATATACCGGTATATCGCCTAGACCTATGCAGTTGCACCCATTGGAGCACCCATGAGTGTGTTGGTCTAAACATGAGGTGTGGTCTAGCGCATTGCTATCTATCTTGAGGCAACGGAGAGTGATTGCGCAATTGATTAACAAAAACCTGGTCTAAAGTCAACGTATGGCACATTATGAATATAGTATCGCCTACGGCGGGTGAACAACAACAATATGCAAAGGATACAACATTTAAACAAAGAGTACAATGTGAAATATTAGTGTGTAGCATACATCGACATATTACAGGGAATCTCGCTGTTCCCTAGATGTTCTGTTCCAGCACTTTCACAAATCCATGGGTATAATAGCAATCCGGTGGTGCAAGTGCGCCTGGATAATTAAAAGGAAATGAGATTTGGATTAGTTTATTGTATTTTATGCCCAGAACATACCCATGACATACCCATTGAACCATGTGCCTGGCTGTTTATCCGACAATAAAATAGCTTAAGTTGATTTGGACGCACAAGTTTGCGTCTGGTGCTTTAGAATGTGCTCTCACATGGTTAAAATAAGTCCCCAACTGTCTCTCAAACACTTGAAATGGAGAGTTTCCAAACTGAAGTGTGGAATGGAAGAACATACATTTTCAGTTACAGAAACACATTACACTAACTGTATTTCTCTACACATTAAATATGAAAAAAAGTATGTTACATAAAAAATAATTAAAAATAAACATTTACGTTATGTAATATTAATATATTCAAAGATTCAGTAAATGGAAGTGACTTAGGTTCAAAAGGGGACGTGAAGTATTTGCATGCATACAGTATATGGCAAGGCTATTCAACTGTACTGGAGGGCGGCACCCTGCATGTTTAATATCTCTCCCAGCTCCAACACACCTGATTCAAAGTTGTTAGAAGTCTGATAACCACCCGTTCATTTGAATCAGGCGTGTTAAGAGCAGAGAGAGATCTAAAACATGCACGGTGCGGCCCTCTAGGACCGGAGTTGAATAGCACTGGTATATTGCATTATGTAAGAATCCTGTTTTTCAAAATCAATAAAAAAAGTTGTATATCTAGATTTCTGTACAATTGTAAAATGATCAGGATCTCTTTTGTAAGAATATTATATTTTGTGATTTTACGAGGGTCCTGTTAAAAACAGCCGTACACACTGGGCTACGTTGTTATAAGACTGTGGAAAGAGAGGACGATTGGACAGGGGGATTGAATAAGTAATTCTGTGTATCTCAAAAAGAATCTGCAGCATTGTGAGGACATAGCTTAGCATAGATCAGTCATTTTGAGTGTGACAGCTTGTGTGTGTGTGTTTGTGTGTGTGTGTGTGTGTTTGGGGGGGGGGGGGGGTTATTTTTTAGCAGAGCCCCAGGAAAAAGAAAGCAGGTGAAATACAGAACTGTCACTGCCTCTATAGTAGGAAGTGTGCCTAGGGCCACTCAACACTGTGTAATGCGAGTTCTTCACCTCGGGCAGTAAATAAATCAAAACATGCCCTACACACACACACACGCACACAGGGCAATATGCTCACACACACACACACACACGCACACACACGCACACACGCACACACACACACACACACACACACACACACACACACACCCAGAATTGCAATAAAGAATGGCACAAATCTGTACCTTTAACTTTCCGGCATCTTTAGCTTTCAGCTTACTGGGCATCATACAGGGAGATGAAGACCTGCGTCTGACTACTTGTTGCATCAAACTAGATCCATTACCCTAGTGGGTTAGCCATGAGCGATCCTTCCAAACCAGAACACAGATGATCTGGCAGCTACAGTAGGAGTCCATGTGACATAACCCATTCTCAGCAGCCCATCCCCCTTCCCCAAGTCAGAGCCAATGAGAGCAATGGCTTCCCAGCAGCAGATGGTGGCTAAATGATGGCCTATCATTACTCATCCCACAGATGTCCTTTGTGGAGAAAAAGACATATTTTTATTTATCTGTTGATAAAGCACCCCCAGGAGAGGGGTAAGTCTTTGACGTGATTTCATTTGTACTGTAGTTGTCTCAATACTGTCTCCCGTGTACCATCCATATCTACATTTAAAACACAAGGCCTGTTAGCTTCACAAGCCTCATGAATAAAATCTGCATATCTGTTTTTTAAAACAATCGAAAAGTCTGCCACTGTACACAAAGGGCCTCATGTACGTAAGTTAGCGAGACCTCGGGTGCTCGAGTCGTGAAGAGCTGAGAACAGAGGTGTCAACTGATCACCATCTGGTGGTGAGTTGGGTCAAGGGATGGGGCAGACTTTGGACAGACTTGGTAAGCCCAAACGGAAAGTGCGGGTGAACTGGGAACATTTGGAGGAGGTCTTCAACTCACACTTCTGGCAGAGCTTCACTGGCATCTCTGTGGGGACATTGAACCTGAGTGGGCAATGTTCAAAGCTTCCATTGCTGAAGCTGTGGCAAAGAGCTGTGGTCTTAAGGTCAAAGGTGCCTCAAGGGGCGGTAACCCTCGAACATTGTGGTGGACACTAGTGTTCAGGGAAGCTGTCTGACTGAAAAAGGAGACCTTTCGGGATATGTTGTCCCCGGAAGTCTCTGGAGGCGGTTGTAGGGTACCAAATGGCCCGAAGGGCTGCAGCATCTGCCGTAGCAGAAGCAAAGCACGGGTGTGGGAGAAGTTCGTAGAAGCCATGAAGAAAGTCTTTCGGTCGGCACCAAAGTGTTTCTGGAAAACTGTCCACCACCTCAGGAGGGGGAAGCGGGGAACCATCCAAGCTGTGTACAGTAAGGATGGGACACTGTTGACCTCAACTGAAGAGGTAATTGGTTGGTGGAAGGATCACTTTGAGGAACTCCTGAGCCAGTTGAGGTGGTACGGGAATCTAGTAGGGAGGCGCCCAGGGGGCATCCTTACTAGATGCCCATACCACCTCAACTGGCTCCTTTCGAGGCGGTGTGTTGGGAGGTGTTCCAGGCATGTCCGGCTGGGAAAAGGCCTCGAGGAAGACCCAGGACTAGGTGGAGAGATTATATCTCCACACCACAAATTATTTATTTTTCTCTGAATTTAATGTGGTTTATGTAAGGTGCATTTATTGTCAAACGATGTGTGGGGTAGGCCATATCCTAGATCAGTGATCCCCAAAAGGTGGCCTGTGGGCCAGGCTAGGCCCGCAAGAACAAAATGTTTGGCCCGCAACGACCAATTGGCAAACGTAAAGCACAATAGAAACATGTTTCTGAAAGTCTATTTCAATTTACTGGCGCACTGTTTCTGTCTTCCGTGACGTCTGTGTCATAGTTTGACACCCGCACAAGCACACATATTCTCTGAGGACCCACCTACACACTGTCTCTGATTGGCTCTGTAACCAAACAACAAACAAAGTAAATGCATATTCATTTTTAAGCACAGCCCTAATTTACAGTACACTACACACTGATTAACTTACAAAACTGCACACAAACCGATTGTTGCTTGGGTTGGGTTGCTTTTACAGTAAAGTAAACCCATTTGAACTAAACATATTTAAGATTCTAGATGTAAATTCTAAACTATTTGTGTATTTGTATTAAATGAACACAATTCCTGTAATGTTTTCTATTGTCTGCACGTCCTAACCCAACTTTACCATTGGTGTCAGTTCAATAAATAAAGAGTGTGTATAAAGTAAGCACAGTGCCATGACAGGCTTCAGCAGGGGGCACCAGACTGTTTCTAAATTTCTCGTTTAATAAAGTGGAATGGTCCCAAATAAAATAAAAAAGCGTGTGAACAAACAGACTGCCCACGTCTTTCCTCCCACCTCAAAATGCTATCTGCATGAATACTCAATTTTATTCATGCAGAGCTTCATAAATAATACAGGCTGTCATGTCAACAAGTGAAAACCGTCTGTTTACCTTGCCTTTTAATGAGTGTCCAATAATCAGGTGCCTTATTCTATGTAATAGATCTTATTCAACAAACCTTTGTGCCATATAACCAGATGTCCATGTAGGCAATAGCACAGAAGTAGTTTATGAACCACGTATATGTGCGTGCAGATACAAGCATTGTAGTGTGTATGTAGTACAAATTAGGGCTACAATAGTATGACAAAATAATAATGAATAATAATACGTTTCCTAAAAAGGTCCGATATACAATATTTTAAGCAATATACTATAGCAGCAAAAAACTGCTTTCTAAGATATAGGGTAGGTATATAGAGTAATTATATATACAGAATATGACATCACTCCCCCTCTGTGTTGTAATCCAAGATCCTCTAATACTGTTCATAGCCATCTATTAGCAGAAAAGACCATACAAAGTTCACTTAATGTGATTACATTATTATTAACTGTGAATAATATATATATACACACCTTTTTTCCTGGGTGGTGTTGCCAACTACTGTAGTATACACATTTATAAATAAATATTATCTGTCTTGTTACTGTTAAAGGCATATAAAAACAAAAAACCTGTTAATTACACAAACATGGTGCGTGTTACAGTTAGTCAGTCTATGATGAAGACATCGTTTTTTAGATGGCCATTTAATGCACTCTGGCATACAGAGTACCGGCATAGAACTATACTACTGGCCGCAACATGCCCACATACGGCCAGTTTGCCTTGCGTTGTATATTTCCGTTGGATGCAGAAAAATCCGTATTGCAATGTTCAATTGTGGTCTTTATACAATATAGTGTTAATTGGCAGGCATGTGTGCACACATGCATACTGTATTGTGCTTATCCAGACAGCTGTCTGGTCAGTGAAACAACAAGCCACTGAACTACTGCAGGGTGGGTCATTTACTTAAAGCTCATTCACTTCAACCTCATTTATCTTAATTACGGGTGCTTTCAGGGTCAGGAAACCTTTTCGTTTGTTTTGGCATTATAGTGCTCGGCTTCCACAAAGAGACCATGGCAGGTTTCCAATGCTGGCTTACCACAATGGTAATTGCACACACGCTGAGGAGTACAACAGGACGTGTTCTGTCTATATTCAGTGTTCAAACCTTAGACCTTCTTTTCCTTTTGATTTGCAGGGATTTTGATTCCTTGCTGAGGGTGTTTCCTTTAGCCGTGCACATGTAGCAATGTGACTGACTGTGTCTGTCAAAGCAACTTGGCATACAAAGAAGGATGCATCGCATTTCAAATCTACCAAACGCTATAGCCATGACAGAATATGATAATAAAGATTCTGCTGAGATTTCAGCCTGCCGCGCTAAACCTGCGTCTTTTACACTGCAGCATCCCTCATTATTCCTGTCTGCAGAGGAAACGGCTGCCTTATGTCCTTCTGCAGGGCCATGGATGGCAGGGTTAGGGTGGAGGCAGAATTTGGATTGGAAGTGAAATTGGATTGAAAAATATGTACAATAAAACAATATGAACAATGAGTAATGAACAATAAAAGGAAGCCAATGACAATCTGCACGCAGGGACTAGGCAGTGGGCACTGCATTAATACATCAGTTTGATTAATTGTACAGATAACAGTGACATTATTACACATCCTGTAACCTGTTCTGTACAATCAACCCATTGAACTGTTCCATGCACTGCTAATGTTATTTATAACAGGTTTTAGGAGGTTCTACTGGGATATGCTTCGCCTTCATACAAAAAAAGAAAAAAACAGAACAGATATTGAATAACTATGTTATACACTAGTCCACGTCTGCATGCACATAATATTCTTTACACATTCTACTTCTGACTAGCATACATTATTGTGATAGCAAATTAGCAATGTAAGTGATGATTATTAAAAAAAATGTTAAACTAAGCAATCTAAACCATTTTATTACATTAAATTAAAGTTAATATGCAATGCTGTAGTCTCAATAATGAAGAATGTCATTATAAAAATGCTTATAAAAGCAATTGTTTTGCTTTAGGTTGGGCTAGGTAATAATAGAAAAAAAGTTTAAAAAATAATTATCATTAAAATTGTAGAGGTGCATTTTATGGCATGAAACCTGCTCTCCTGGGCCTGTAGTACTCATATTTCTGTGGTGATAAATGAATGTATAAACCCCATGTACTTAAACAATAAGCTGCTGCTGAAATAGCTAAAACAAAATAGTTGAGTAATATACTGTATGACCCCATTTGAGAGTCATAAATGGCCATATGATGCAGAACAATGCTCAGTTTAGGTGTTTTCCAAAGTAATATAAAACGTGTGTGAATGTGAAGGTTAGAGAGAAACCAAGCAGGAGAGACTGGAGACAAGAGCGTCCCCACCTCTAGCTTACCTAACCAACCGAGTCATGCCAGGCTGCCGCCATGTAATGCTGGCCCTAGCAGCCACAATACCTTGTTCCCCAGTCAGGACGCTAAGCTAGCATGTTAGCATTAGCACGCCGCTGTATTCTCAGTGTGACCGTGCCACCTCTCAGACCACTGTGGCCATTAGCACATGGCAGGTGCCACCATGATGGCAGACCATCAAGCCATTGTAGAAATTATACCATGAGCACACACACACCCAGTCACATATACAGACATACAGTACATATATGTTGTATACTGTATACAGTACACACACACACAGTCACATATACACAGACATGCATATGTTGTATACTGTATACAGTACACACACACACCCAGTCACATATACAGACATACAGTACATATATGTTGTATACTGTATACAGTACACACACACACACACAGTCACATATACACAGACATGCATATATGTTGTATACTGTATACAGTACACACACACAGTCACATATACACAGACATATAGTACATATATGTTGTATACAGTACACACACACACAGTCACATATACACAGACATGCATATGTTGTATACTGTATACAGTACACACACACACCCAGTCACATATACACAGACATACAGTACATATATGTTGTATGTTGTATACAGTACACACACACCCAGTCACATATACAGACATACATATATGTTGTATACTGTATACAGTACACACACACACCCAGTCACATATACACAGACATACAGTACATATATGTTGTATGTTGTATACAGTACACACACACCCAGTCACATATACAGACATACATATATGTTGTATACTGTATACAGTACACACACACACCCAGTCACATATACACAGACATACAGTACATATATGTTGTATACTGTATACAGTACACACACACACACACAGTCACATATGCAGATATACATATATGCTGTATACTGTATGCAGTACAGACACACACACAATCACATATACACAGACGTGCATATATGTTGTATACTGTATACACACACACACACACACACACACACAGGTCACACAAACACACACATCTGAACCCACCAAAAAATACCAAACACAACACACACTCAAAGACACATGTAGATCTTTTTTAGCCATTCCTGAGCTAAATTCATTTCTACAATATAAAGGCAAAATGTATAGTTAAATAACTATCAAACCTGATTACATGATCATAAATTAAATATAAGCAGAACTGATACTGGAGCTCAGTGTTGACTGAGATACATCTGTATAGTAGAGAACAGTGGGAGATATCCATTATGATCCCATAAACACTCCCTGGGGTGCAATACAGTAAGATTCCTGCTGCCACCTTGCTTCTTCGTAAGTTAGACATTCAGAACACCAACCTATTATCTGCAAGGGAAATGTTCACGCTAGACACTGCCAGAAAAGACATGCAAACACACACACACACACACACAGGGGCGCCATATAGGGGGGAAAAGTTAGGACAATTCCAAGGGACCCTGACTGACTCCGCTAAGGTCCTGCCTTAGCGGACTTCTCACTGACGGTGTTTAGTTGCAGTCAGTAGATGAGCCAGAAATAGTGCTCACAATGTTGCCTAATAAACCAAAGTCTGGTTTTCAGAGAAGGAAAGAGAAAACAGAGAGGAGAAAGGGTGTCAATCTGTAACCAAGTTTTTCACCAAGAAAGGTGGGTAGCCTATAGTCTGTGAGTTAACCTGAGTTAACCTGTTGACTTAACCCTTGGAGACCCACAGTTGCAAATTTGCAACATTTACTTGAAACTGTCTGTAGTACCTAATCCTGACAGAATGTAACCAAAAACTACATACCCCAAACCCCAAGACTCTAAACTATATAATTGCAACATTTTTAGCGGGAAAATACAAATACTGTAAGACATACAACATTTCAAATTCAAACAACATGGCTGTCTACAACTGACCACGTAGCTATCCCTTCTTGGCCAATTTCAACAATTTTCAAAGTATTTTACCTATAGTATTTTATTCCTTTATTCCAAAGATGTTAAGTGACAGAAAACTGTAATGATTAAAAATAAAAAGTATAATACAAACTAAAAAGTATAATAAAAAGTATAATACACCGCTAAATCTGAGGCCATGGTTCTCAGCTGGAAACGGATGGCGTGCTTACTCCATGTGGGGAATGAGTCCTTACCCCAAGTGAAAGAGTATAAGTACCTCGGGGTCTTGTTCGCGAATGAGGGGACTATGCAGCAAGAGATTGGCTGGAGAATCGGAGCAGCGGTAGCGGTATTGCAATCGCTTTACCGCACTGTTGTGACGAAAAGAGCTGAGCCGGGAGGCAAAGCTCTCGATCTATCGGGCAATTTTTGTTCCTACCCTCACCTATGGTCATGAAGGGTGGGTTATGACCGAA
>JAODLL010004068.1:0-11359 GCA_026546735.1 Forbesichthys agassizii | reverse complement strand
GTTTGGCCCTGACACACACACGCACACACACACACACACACACACACACACACACACACGAACACACACACACACACGCACACGAACACACACACACCCACACACCCACACACTTGTCACTTGTCTTGCTACCATTCTTCTGCAGCTCTCTCTCTCTCGCTCTCTCTCTCTCTCGCTCTCTCTCGCTCTCTCTCTAACTCAGATATTTTAAGCCAATCACCAGCCAGTTGCTCCACACATCCTTAATGAGCTCACAGGGGACATGATGTGACCATGGCGACAAGCGCCCACTGCTTGCAAAAAATAATTCAAAAATCACCGTCCAGCTAACAGCGCCTAACAGCACGCACATGTGCACACACACACACACGCATGCCCACACACACACACACACACACACACACATAATGTATCCTAAATAGTAGGAAACAGCTCTTTGTGTAGTTGTTTTTCTCCTACAACCCTCTGGGGAACCTCTTTATTTTCTTAGATTATATAAAACAATAAATGCAACACCATGCTCATTGCTTCTCTGACCTCACAGGGTTCCAGAATATTAGTTTGACAGCAACAAAGGAAGCCTGTTAGTGTATAACGCTTGGGTGTGTCTGTAGGACACACAAGGTAATGCTTGTTTAAGCATGTCTTAATTAAACTGATCATGTAGAGCTGATTATTTTTAGGTCAATATATTAGCCCGGTTACCTTGCTTCGCTAACTCAATTTTTTCCCCCTCCCTGTTGGATGCAGGGCAAATGTGCATTGGTCGCCATAGCAACTCGCTCATAATTTATCATAACCGTGTGGCTAATATGCCTATAAGCGCTATGTAATCTTTGACCCGACACTCTCTGGTTGAAGAGCTTAATATTCCCCTTCCATTGTCTGATCCTCCCCCCCGCCTCTCTCTCTCTCTCTCTCTCTCTATCTCTCTCTGCCCCCCCCCCCCCTGCCTGTTGAATGCATGTAATTGGCTAATTCAACATGCATTAGAAATGTAGTGTTTAAGTAATCATCTCAGAGAAGATTGGTATAACATTTCAATTACCTTGTCATCTTGTTATCTTTGCAGCAGTGTACATAACAATTAAATAATCAGAGCAACTTGACAGCGGTAGCTCCCATGTATACAGTACACCATGCATAACATATTCATACATCTAAATTCATACATTGTCTTTTACACATGGAGATTGAGTTGCACAGTATGGCATGCTGCATAGATGAATCTGTTTTGTGTTTTTGTGTTGACCTTACTCAAGTCAAGAGTTTGATTGCAGGGCGAAGTTAAATAAAGATTTCTATACACTTCTACAAAATGTAGACCGCTTTGTAAAGGTATTGTATAATTATCTTATTTGTCTGTAATGCTAAAGGTTGCACAACTCTTACCATTGACTGAACACTAATTACAGCTTACATCATAATCAACTGTGTATGATGAATATTGAAATAGTGAAACTATTCACGTCAATGGTTAATATATGTAATATATCTTTTATATAAACAGTATGTTCAGCCTGCATTAACTTGAATTACGGGTTACAGCAACACAGATGACTGTGCGGAAATGGGGGCAGATGTTTTCTATTAAGTGAGGTTGCAGACATGTAAGCTGCCCTCAATGCTACCAAAAGTAATATTATAAAAAGTAAATGGAGGAATTTTAGCCATGAACCTCCTTAGAATGTCTTGTGGCTGCACAGGTGTCTGACCTCATATGGTCACAGGGTCAGGTGTGTAATGGATGTTCTATAGACCAAAGCCCATTCTTCTCCTTGAACCAGAGTCCATCACACAACACAAGTCACATTTGTAGAAAGACAATTGAGAGCCAATGGTTTGTGAGTGAAAAGGCTACCTATTCCTACAAACACATGCACACACACACTCACGTGCACGCACACGCGCACACGCATGCACACACACACACACACACACACACTATTTAAAAACAGGACACTTCATTAATTAAATTACCATCAGAATCATATCCATACTTTTTTATTTTTTATAAGCACATACACAATATCAAGGCAAGATATTCCTTAAATGAAATTATGTAAATGCTTGTTTTCATCTCACTATGGCAAGCCTATAATCCTTGGTCTTTATCTTTGATTCATATTCATATGATTGAAAGAGAGTTGTGTTGGTTGTCTGTTTGGTATTTATTGTATATTGTTTCTTTGTCAACCATGCAAGGAAAGTGTCAAAATGTTGAGATTATTAATGCTTTTTTCTATTACTTCCTATAAGAGTGTCAAGCATAGAGGAAAGCCATTTGGTAGAGGCCCAGATAGCAGTTAGTGGGCCTCTACTGCACACTTATATTTAGCTCAGCCAAAACCACAAAGTCTTGTTTCTCAACTGTCTCACAAGCAGTGGAGAGAAGTTGGCACATTTCTGTCTCAATCCACTTTATCTCAAGCAGAATGAGAGTTTTGGGTCTCTTTCTTGTTTACTTGGACTCCCTTTCCTTCTTATGTCCTTAAATACCTCATCTTGAGACCTAGTATTATCTCCATTGTAGTTTTTTTAACCTATTGCTATATTGTTCATACATTTGACTTTTATTCCCCCACTCTGCCCCATGATATTTTATCTGTGGCTTTGTAAGTATTGAGTTAAGCACGTCTCCTTTTCAAGCATTTATTCAAATGTAAAGAACAAATGGCTGTGCCTCATATGGCTTGTCTTTGAACCATGTGAGCATGAGTAAAGCACCAGGGACGAGCCTTGAAACCCATTGTTCTCCACACTGTTGGCAGAAAAGGCCCTGGAGAGCTGGCCATGAACCACACGCAGAGGCAAAAGAATACACCGCTTTGATTTTGACTTCATAATAACTGGGGTCCATCTTTAAGAAGAATGTCGAGCTCATTCGACAACAGTTACAGCGTCGACGCATGACTTTGTCCTGAACGTGAACTAAAATGAGTTCCACTACTGCGAATGTGTTATAATTCTCATCTATGAGAGTCTCTGTAATAACTCCTCAATGCTTCTGATGATGGGGATGAAAGATACAGGATGAATGAGGGTGGAGGGAAGAGGGAGCTGTTGAGGGTCAGAGGAATGCACACCCAGAGAACCCGTGATTTGCTCGCAGACAAATCCTGTGAGTCTCTTTTGAATGCCAGCACAATGAGCGCTCTATCGAGGAGCTAACCATGTCAAACCATTGCCTATTTTATTAAAGGGCAAGAAAGAGGGTCTTTATCTGTTAATGATTAGCGCTGGAGAACAGAACATATTCTGATTTTGATTGGTATATCCTGGGAGGAAGACCTTGTTTTTTTTAATGCAGTTTCTGTAATTCATGCAGATGAAGAAAATGTCAATGTTCGACCTTATGTTGGGGTAGAGAGATAACGGACGTAGAGGTCAGCATGTCTAAGAAACGTCGATAACAGATAGGGGAATGCATGCTGGCATTCAGGCTTAAGAAAGCACATTAATGCAGGCATTACATGCACAAAACACATTCAGTATGTACACACTCGCATACTTACACATTGGTTTTGGCTAGTGCTAACATTTGCATTATTACCTCATTACCTCCTCCTAGTTGATTCAATTATATTTTAAAAGTGTTGTAAAACACTCATTTTACACACAAAAAGACACATATGTGCATACAAAGAAAAGCAACATAAATATTCTGTTTAAAACGTACAGTTATCTTAAAACATTTCTCCCCAATCTGCATTTCTTACTGCTCCAATTCATTTTCCTTATCTTGTTATTGTCTTATATATATATATATATACATATACATACATATTCATATTGTAATGGGGGTCCACAGTACTGGACTTTTTTCTGCAGTTGGATTTATATGAATCCTTCATAGTTCTTACAGTAATCATTACAGACTTTCTGTCTACTTTCTGAGAAGTACTGTATATTACTGTGATATTGTCTCATTTTGTAGAAAAATAATTTAGAAAGAATAACCACCCTGCCTATGTGGAATCAGTATCTTCTGCCGAAAGCTCTCTGACTGCCGGATATTAGTTACTCCATGAGTCTAGATGGCCATTAGGAGCAGCGATATAAACACTTGTCTGACCTTTTCATTAGTGATTTAATGCACTTTCTGAGAGCATGACAAAGCAGACATGTCCATATTATAAATAGTTTCCTGCTAGATGTTTAATGCACGTTTGGATTTAAGACAAGCTGCACTTTTATGATTGGCCCATTGGGAAGGGAAAAGGGGGTGCTCTTATAAACAAAGAGTGGTTTCAACAGGCCATTTTGTTTCTATTATAGCCATAACAGATGTAAAAACACTGCAAGGACTTCCCACTGAGTGCTGTCTAGAAATCACACTAGTATGATCAATGAAATAATGTCTGTCTTTGAGCCACACATATGAGGCTAATTTGACAGTAAACAGTAAGTACAGCTCATGAGCCCATCTATTTATGGTTTTAATAGTATTATAAGGAAACCTCCCTAAAGTGGATTCATGAATGGAGAATATTAATGACTGGTTAAGATGCATGTGACGGCCTTCATTTAAAGCTGCGGTCCGTAAATATGTATTTAATATTAGTTTAATATCTATTAAGAATACTCATTGTTTATACTTTAATTTGACATTACATGCTTGCTATTTTGAGTGCACACATTTTAGCTGGCATGGTCAGTCATCCCATTTGTTACCTTTTATTTCTGTGAGTCCATACTGCAGGCATGTACACCTGAGGCAGACAATTGCAATTGATTGGACTCAACCAACTCCTCTGGAGCTGCAAGGGTGGCTGTCTCTAGTAATGTGGACTTTTGTATAATTATTGTCTATGAAATTATATTCTGTTTATTTAAATTATTTGAGATGTTTGTTTATTTAGTTATATTCTACATTTTTTTTCTACACAGTATGTGTTTACATTTATCTAATGGGTTTGTAGGTTATGTTCTCCCCTCTGTCTTAGTTAGGCTAGCCTGTTCCTTATATAAACCCAGTTTGTCTGTTCATTTGGGAGGTCAGTTATGTTCACATGCCAGGTGATGTGTGCTTAAGTTGCCCTCAGAGTGTTATGTTTACTTTTTTTTGTGTTTACATCCTTATAAGATGATTATTTATACTTTGTATTCTTTTGAAGTTTGGGGAAATAAAATCCCCAAACTACACAGATAACTGTTGGTCCTTTTCTGTACTGCTTGGTCCCTCACAGTGCATAATGATAGAATATGAACATGAAGATATTGGGTCTTCAGGGACCATATATTTATTGTATATCTAATATCTAATAAAAATTAGTTATAGGTAAGCATTCATTATATAATGATCACAATGAACATGTATTGACCACTTAACTGATTACAGTATTTTACCTTTTTTATGAGTTACTATTATATTTGGTTTTAATAAAGTTTATACATTTTGATTACAGTTTAATTTTTCTTCGTGTGTATCACACAAATCAAACCGAAAGGAAAAGCTGCCAAGTTTACATGTCTAGCCATATTCATTGACTTAGTGAAAGGAGAACTTACTTTTCTTCATGATACGGTTGAGTGGTTTCAGGGGCCCCATTTGTTCTCATAGCCTCTGGTTAGTGGGTGTATGTCCTGAATGAAGCCACGCGGTGCTGTATTTTACAAGCTGCGGGCTGAGCACAGGTTATTTGCATTTGAAACAGTCTTGCCTCAACCCCTCTGACTTTCTCTAGCCCTTGGCTATGCTCTCTTTACGTCCGGTCCAGGTTTGTGCACCTGTGGATCGCACACGCACGCATGCACGCACACGCACACGATTTAAGTGTTGTTCCATCTAGAAAACCCTTGAAATAGCAATTTACACATAAACTACACATTAAACATGAGAGAGATAAAAATGCCCAATAGAAAATAGAATGGCTCCACATTTATAGTGTAAACCAGGAAGGATTCCCAATTGCCCCCCTTACAGCTAAACTTATATATGTATGTATGGTATGTATACAGTACCGCCCTTTCAAAGTGTTATAGTCACCTGCAAACACTCAAACACACACACACACACACACACGAGTCCAGCTGTGGGGCTAGAGTTGACCACTTGGCTAAAATAAGCTAGGCTAGTTGCGCGAGCCCCGTGGAGCTAATGATGTGCGACTGGCCATCTGTGGGCCGATGCTTGTCTGTAATGGGAAAGGCATGGAGGAAGGTAACTTCTATTGAAGTTCACTTCAGATTCTCCTCATAATGAGGACTGTAAAATAGCTGCCAAATGTAGGCCTTCCTTTCTTTTAGAAATCAGCGCCTCAGACAATCAAAATGTAATTCTTCCAAACATGAAGTGGAAGACTGACCAAAAAATAAGCAACATCAATGAAGCTTGAACATGATTAATAGAACACAATACCAAACGGAACATTTTAGGGCTTCCAAAACCTAGTTTGGCAAAAGTAGTAATTTAATCTGAACCTTGCACTCCTTTTTATGTCCATTACCGCATAAAGCAAACTAACATGAAATGTGATGACAGATTGAAATGTATTAGGTATTCAGGTTGATGAGGAATAGGCATAGGCCTATTGTATTGTGCTGTGCATAACATCAGAAGCTTTATCACAGCAATATATGACTAGATGTTCACTAACAACATTTGAACACGTTTGGATATTGTCTCACTTTTGTTGCCACTTCAACAGCCTTTATCCTGACAGAGTGAAAATATCAGACCTCATCCAAAATCTATTGAGGCCATTAAAATACGAGCTCTCCTGTTCCGCTGTCAAAATGAAAGCATTCATTTGAATGGCTGCAGTTTTGGCATCGGGGCTTTGTAATTCTCTCACTGACAGTAATGTAATTCAGCGGGGCACCTTACTGTGCCAGTTGTCCTGGTGCCAGGCAGACTGGCACTCGGCGTATTTAACCATTTAGGGCTCTGCTATGGCACCTGCACAAGGCCTCAATACATCTCAACGAATGCCAACACTTGAGAAAGGCAAAACAATGGAAGCCAGCCTCTCGAGATGCTGATTGTGCCCCCAACCATGGAGCAATGTCTTCATGGAAGCTCTCAACCCTTGCGCAAAGCAGCAGGGAATAAGGTCATCCTTGTAAGTTTTTCTGTTGAATTCCAATTCAAACAATTCTAATGTAAATGCTTTGATGTGTTTGGGTCACCTGTAAAAGCAATATCTTTCTCTGATATCTGAAATTTCAACATCTTTAGATAGCGGAACATTTACAAATGTACATTTAGTACATTTTACATGATTCATGATGTTACCCACCACTGCTTCACTACTTCCTGTAAATATGTCATCTGTACATCTTTACAGTGGCAGAGGCAGAGGAAGCTTGTAGAATATTGTGCCAGTCAATGCTGCTTTATATTTACAGTAGTGTCAAAAGAGGTAAATTGATGTGTACAACCAGACCATATAAAGCAACACAGCCCAGTTTGATGAAAATACCTCCCACGCCATATAAGAATAAAAGGATTATGTGTTCACACGCACACACCTACCACAGCTCTCTGCTATTAACCACAAGAAACTGCTTCAAGCCTGTGACCAAAGCAAGGACTCAAATTCCCCAAATATTTGACTGATACATTATTGGAGAATGTTAAGAAAACAAAGCATATGACTTGCTTTGAAACCAACATTTGCTGGCATGATAATCACACAGAAAGTCATTCAATACGTAAACAAACCTTTGTCAAGGAGATAATTGTGAAACTTTCAAAAGCTACTTTCAATTTTTTCAATCTCATTTGATATTTCGTGCAATGCCTGCCAATATGTGATGTATGTGATAGCACAGAGCTGTAATGTTTTAATGAGGATGCAACATCACAAATGCATTATATCTTCAGCATTTCTAAAATGTTGGAGGAAGGGGAATTCCACAACATCTGTTCAGATTTCAAGCTTCCTTTCTACAATATGGCCATTTTCAAATCTCTTCTATTTGTGTTTTCATCCAACAACCAACATGTACCATCAGTGCATCAACTGGATTGGTAAGAAATCATTCATTTTCATTTTTGCCTTGAGCTCTCATATGAATTGTACAATTAGGAAATGGGATAACAGCCAGGAAAAACAAATAGATCTGTCTGTGTCTAGATATGTCTTCCTACAGGAGTCTCGGTTTACTGACACACGAGACAGTTGAAGTTAATGAGTCAACTTCTGCAGCAAGCATATTTAATTCTTTCATCGTCCTTCTTCCTTCCTTGGAAAGCCAAGCTTGGCGAGGCTGAGAGTGTAATGGCTCTAGACTTTAAGCTGCCGTCATTCAGCAAGTCTTAATCTGTTGAGTCCTGCTCAATATCCCACTGGGCAAGGACGCCTATTAGATTTCACTGATTTGGCTCCTTGGAGAAACAGAAACACCAACTGGGATTTACAAGGAAAACCCTGTCTCCTGCTTAGGCAATAAAACCACAGTAAAATATTTTGCAGTTCTAGTCGCGCTTGCGTGGACATGAAACACACATATGAACTGATTAACGCACAAAGGCATTCCTTTACACTCCCAACCACTAAACACAATACACTACAGGCACCAAGAAGCCGTTGCTCTGGCCTGGTCCGATTGGTTGAAGGGCTTATGACTTGTGGTTTTTCCATGACTTCTAGACAGGAGGATTATAGTAGGCTCAATGCTCTATGCACCACAGAGTCACCAAGTGTAGATGAACTGGAGAGCTTTTATAGCAGTCATGCATCGAAGGCCGCTGCTTCTCAGCTAAATAGGGTCTGGTGCGTTTCGGTTTACACTTCCTGCCTTTGGCCCAGTGGTCATTCAATCCCTCGGCTAATACCCGACCCTAAAAGCCTCACTCACTCCATTTTGGCAAGGTCAAATGTCATGTACAATTTAACAGCAATTTGTGTACACCACAACATAAAATATATATTATATATAATATGTATATTATAGTCATTATCAAAAATGTCAAAGGACAAAATTGCCACAATTTCTGAATATAAAATTATTTCAATAAAAGTAAATTGCTCTTTGTAAATTCCGTCAACTGAAAACTCAATCTTATTAGCATATTCCCCCACCCATCGGCTTGTCACAAAGCCCAATGAAAATGAATGGGGGCGTGTCGGCAGCACAATGCAGACCACAGGTTATTTATCTCCATACATCAACAGGGCTGGTGGGGTAGGTCCATAAGCCACTGATGGACGTTCACTGACAGGTGCTGTTATTTGTATGCTGAAGCATTGGTTTGAAAAATGGAGTTCACAAATAGGCCTTGCACTGATAAAAAGTCATTTGTGGCACGTATAAATAAAAGAGTTAAGACAATCGATTCATTTAAGTTGTCCATGATCAAAATAAAACTCTGATCTGGACATACTGTACATTACAGCATCAATTTAGGATAATTAAAAATCAATGACATTCATTGACAGTTTAAGAACATCAGCGTTGTATAAATATAACCTGCAATGAGCCAAAAATAATAACAACAACAAAAACAACAACACTTATGCTAACTAATAGATACACAACATTGCCATCAGCCTCAACCAATCAGGTAGTTATGTAAGTCGGTAAAACTCCATCCAAGATGAAACAAGGAAACTGCCAGGACAATTTGCTCACAAAGACCTGGGGTGAAGAGCGATACAGAAAGAACAATTAGCATTGAAAAGGCTCCAATTAAAATGACTCCCTTTGATCGGCACAGAACGAGGTTCACCCAGAACACCATCTGCGGTAACGCAGCCAGATCAATCTGAAACCAAATAATTATGGCAAATTAATGGGTGTAAAAGTCACAAATTGATATGCCAATGAAGGGTTTAAACCTTTAATTGGAAGAAGGAGGAAGATATGCCCAAACAACAGAATCCATTTTACAAGATGATGTGTGTGTGAAAAATAAGAATGATAGAAAGAAAGAAATGCTAATAAACAAAGAAAGACTTAAATACCACCATAGAGTTAAAACAGAATATTAAAACAGGCAACTGTTGTCACCTGTACATTCCATGAAGGTGCAATAAATTCAATTACAGATTCAGGAGCAGCTATAATGATTTTAAATCATTTCCAATACGCAGATCAAAACCAAAAGCCACATATCAGATTAGTCTCAAATAACTGTCAACTTTGGCAGATTAATGAACGCAATACAACTCCTTCGACGAAATGATACAGTGTGAAAATGAATGCCGGCAGAATACATGCTCATATCCAGTTTTTCAAAACAAAGGGAAAATTCACTGTCTGCCAAGGAGTTTTTTTTTTATTGGCTTGTATATTTCTGCTTCTGCGCTTACCTGAAAGCTGTGTGACAGTCCTGGTCGATATTCAAATTGTAGACACTCAAGCATTCAGCGAGAAATAATAAAAGAGAATAACTGAATAGCTAATGCACCTAACAATGGTATTGACTTGTTTTGTTGTATGTTTCAGACAGGGAAGATATCTATCATATTGGGGCCATTCCTCCAGGGAAAATAGACAATTAACGGTTGCGACGTTGGAAAAACAGTCAAATTGAATTACACCCACGGTAAATTTATTTTAAAAAAAAAGAATATTCCCAGTCTGATTCAATTGGCTCCAGAAACACAGTTTTCCATGCTCAGGTCCTATTCCTATTCCTATTCCTATTCCTATTCCTATAACTTTTCTTTTCTTTATTTAACCACCGGAGAAGACACAACATCCTGCTGAATGAATAGGTGTAACATTATTCGAGGAGAGAAACAGGCTGCCTGCCTGCCTGCCTGCCTGCCTCCGAGGAAACCCAGAAGCTCTCAAGTAACAGAGGTGTTAATTAAGAAGAAAAGAAGAAAATGCCTGTTTTCCCTCAAGTTCAGATCGGCTTGGCAGACACTGAGACGGGACAGGAGGCTGGTGCTAATTGTCATGCCCTTTCATTTGGGGGAGACCAAGTCAGAATCCTCAGCAGAGACGCATTTGTTACTTTTCCTCCGAGAGCATTCAGTCTGTTCCATCTCAGTTTGAATGCTCTATCCTTTCCCTCTACAAACACACAAAACACAATATGGAATGTGGAAGCTTGCTCTGCAATTTACATACTTCTACATTTAATCCAAAATTGAAATATATGTTAAATCGACAACATAGTAAATTGTGATACCGGTAAATCAGCCTTGCAGACATGATGTAACAAGTGTGTTTGAAGGTGGATCAAAGGTTTAACTTTGATAATTGAGTGTATTGTGTATTGAGGCCTCAAGCACTTGTCACTGGTCTGGTCTCTGCCAGACATTGAATCAAGACCAGGAGTATGATATGACAGTAAACCACAGTCATGTTTACTGCTAGCATCAATGACACAGAGAGAGAGAGAGAGAGAGAGAGAGAGAGAGAGAGAGAGAGAGAGAGAGAGAGAGAGAGAGAGAGAGAG
>JAODLL010004067.1:0-11360 GCA_026546735.1 Forbesichthys agassizii | reverse complement strand
GCGGGTCTGGGGTCCCTGGTGGTTTATGTTTTGGGGATGGTGGGAATGGGACTCCCGATGTTTGTTTGTGATTGGAGAGTTGGGATGATGAGTGTAACATGACTGGTGGTATTACTTTATTTTTTATATGTTGTATTGTGTTAACTAATTTTGTATTGTTTTTAATGACGTAGTGTGAAGCACTTTGTGTTACATGAATTTGTATGAAAAGCTCTATAAATAAAGATTGATTGATTGATTGATTCTGCAAAGCCAATGCTTGCTACGTGAGGATACAGCACACTATAGCCAGGTCTATACGCATGGTGCGTATAGACCTGGGTGGCTGACAATGGTGTGAAAAAGGAAGTTGATGAGAAAGACCTTTGACATTGCAAGATTCCAACTCCACAGATTTAAAGGGGAAGCACGTTCACAAAGTCCACTGTACAAACCGTGCTGTTTGCAACTGAACAGACAATGATCCCAAAATAGAATATAATATAGAACGTCTTTGGGAGAAGGTAAAGCAGAAACACATATGTTATGTTACCCTAACCTAACATTAAATTGTATTTTTCTGCAATATTAAATAATGTTCGGTGTGTGACATATTAAGCTCCCTATATTGATACAGCGTACTATCAGTGCTATTTGCATGCGAGGCTACATGATTTAATGCAGTATGTATAGCCTATAGATAAATAAGCCTACAGTATGGATGAATGCAGGATACTCAAGAATAATACAAGGTCATAACACCAGCGCAGTAGACATGTTTTTTACTTCACCTCGCTGTCCAGCAAAAAACAAATGCAGAATACCATAACTTAGGCCATAACTCAATTTGAGCATTACAAAGTGCAGTGAAACAAAGTGAAACACCAGTAAGTTAAGGCATTCTGCCGTGGTTTCTCTAGGGCTTTTTTGAGGATAAGGCAAAGACCAACCAGTATTTTCTCCAGAAACATTAAAACATTGAAAGATATTTTTCTACATGATAAAGCAGACCAAAATATAACAGTATTGCAATGAAGCATCTTTGTTAGCAGCCCCAGCACGACTGTATGCCCTCTGTGAGCACGAGGGCTTGCCGAAGGGCAGAGGCCAGAGCAACTGTTCAAAGTGTTGGTAAAGGGCGTGTAGTCACAAACACCCCTTCCTCTTCTCTCCTGTCCTATAGCCTATCCCAAATCCCTGGGAAAAGTCCCATTCCCTTTGTTCATTTCCCTGTCACTTTGCGTGCCAGTCCCTCTTAGGGTGAGACTTGGGGGCGTACTGGTATAGAACCGGCAGGGAGAGAAGCAGTGTGCCGCTGTCACCGTACTACCCCTCGGACACCCAAATCTGATGCTGGAGGCTCTCTGTCAGGAAGGGAGGGTCGGTGTGAAACAGGGATTTCCCCTCTTGACTTCATCCCCTCCCTTCTCTTGTGGCTGTCAGTAGACCAGCCTGAGTCAATACTAAAAGCCATCCTAAGCTGAAGACAATGGGGTCAGTCAGTGGCTCTTTGTGCCGACAGTACATCCCTTGCAAAAAAAGGGTGATTGTGCGCGTCTTGCAGAGTGTGAGATTGGATACATGGATTGGGGGTAAATGCACCATGTTTGAGATTTTTGGGACTGGGCTGGATTCTATTTTTGTATTTTTATGATTGTATATGACTTACTTTTTAACTAAGGTATCTACACAATTTGGAATGGAGAGTTTCCAATGTGGAACCAACTGTGGAGCTTGTGAGATCGACTCACATGGCAAGCACATCTGGTTTATAGTACAGTGATTAAAGCACAAAGACATATATGGTCTCTTACTGTAGCATTTGATTTAACAATAAATATATTTTTGACTTTACAATTGTAATTTGGTCTTTTAGATATTTCCTCATTGGTACATGTTAACTGTACCTTAACATTAGTTTTTTTAGGTGTTTTATGATTCGGAAATGGCTCGACACACAATCTCTGTTTAAAAACAATGAAGGGCCTCGGATGATTGTGTACATTACAGAATATAAATGTTACCATTATTGTAAACCCATCCCCTCTCAGTCCATCCCAACCACTACTTTTTGCATTTTTCAAAATTGGTGCAGTGGATAAAGTCAGGAGCTGGGGTAGAAGTACCACTTTAAATGTGTTGTCTGTAGTCATACAGTATGTATATCATGTGCGAATATGATTTATGTACGTGTTTCTAGCACAACTCGTCTGACTGTCACGTCTTTAAATCCCTGTAAGCTTAACATTTTTATTTGAATATAGTGAAAAAAACATACAAATTAACATTGTCGCCCATTAGCAATGAAGTTTCCACAAACTGCTACACAGAAACCAACAACATAGCGTGTCTAACAGGGATTTCAACTGGGTGTGGAATCTTTCAAGACTAATCAAATTTTTTAAATGACATTAAATGACCCACCCAATAATCAGCTAAATCTAAATTACATTCACGTCTAAATGTCCTTCTGGAATCTATCAACCTTGTGTCTATTTTTGTCGTCATGGCTACATCAACCTTCAGACCATGTCATCCGTAACTGCACCCCCCCCCCCCAATCCTCCCCCCAACCCTACCCGTCCCAAGTGTTTGCATGCACTGCGGTGATGGTGGTCTGGTGAAATGACGTGGTGATGCAACTCTCTCCCTCTCTCTCTCTCTCTCACCTATGCCCTTTTCCTGGACCTATATCTCCCGTCTTTTTTCACTCTTTCGAAGGATTCCTCTCCTGTTATGTCGCTTGCTGTCTCACAACCCCCTCCCCACACACACACACACACTCTTGCATTCCCAGTATATTCCATTCCAACGGAGATAAAGTTAGCACTCCTAAAGTGACAACGCGTCGTAACCCCCCCATCCCTGTCACCACCACCGCCACCTAGTGACGCAACCCCCTGATTTTATTATTTGCTCTGCTGTCTGCAGGATGCTAGGCAACGTAAACACCACTATAAATAACCACCAAGCTGCTATACTTTCCAGTCTATCCCAAATCAGTTTAAGAAACACAACACCAACGAAGTAAATTGAAATAGATCCTTAATGACTGGCATGTGAGGCATCTTGAATTTAATAATATATTTTAAAGAAATGTCCATCCATTTGTAATAAGCAGCACTAATATATTACAGCCATTCAGTGTAAAAATGGAAGTAATATGATTGTTATTTTGTACAGTTCTCCGGGGCAAAAGGGATGATGCTGCAGTTTAAGGTTTAACAAACGATAGATGTTGATTATAACACGTTATTGTATATCAGTACAATTACAAAGTGGCATGCATATCTAATCTGGAAAAGAAAAATCTACTGATTTGAGTATTTCTCAGATAAAAAATATCAAAATAAAACATTGAAAAAAGATACAGAAATTATTGAAACACCATATAGTACCTTTAATATGAAGTAATTAGCAGCATTCAGAAACATTTTCAAAGGCAGCCATTGCTAATAGTGTCCCTATTGATGAAATTGGTGTCAAATTGATCCACAATGCATCAGGTGTTCAAACATTCCGTATGAACTCAAGATATCTTCCTGGGAGTGTCCCCGTCTCCCTGGTTACTCTGGTTTTGGTTAGTACAAACCACATCAACACCGTTATTCTACCAGCTGGTGTTTGCTCTTTGAGATACGCTAAATTGATCACCACAGCACGAATCGCAATAATATTTATAAGCTCAAATAAGGAACTGTAAACTCGGTGTGTAGAGCCTTTCAGTGAATTTCACAGCACAAGCTCTGGCTTTACCGTTGCTGTTTGTAAACGCAGCGAGAACTGCCACACAATAGTTTCTTTCCACCGCTTGTATCATTGTAATTACGTTCATTGAATTGGGATTATTCATTGTTGGAATCAGAGAGAGTTATCTATTGGTGGGACACACTACAACATGATACAACACAATACAGTGACCTGGGGCTCTTCAAAGTGTGAACCCACGTCACCGCCGTCAGGCCACACAGACTCCTTGGCTGACCATGAGAGCAGTCTGGCTTTCCCTCCGCTTGTCCTTCTTCCTCCTCAGACGCACCCTCCAGCACACGGCGCTTGAGGCCAGCAGAGCAAGCCCGGCACACAGCAGCACCAGGCCCAGCACCGAGATGGTTGAGCCGTGGGAGTTGAAGGTGTAAGCCACCGCCGTGGCAACCACGCCGGCGATGAGGACCACCACGCCGAAGGGCACCGTGCAACGGTAGCAGGACATCTCGGCGCCCCCGGTGGCGGCCGTCAGCTGGAGCTCGTTGATCAGGGGCGCGGCCGTTGTGACCACCACGCTCCGGTCCGCTTTGGACTTGTCCTTGGTAATTTTCTCCACAGAAATGGACTGAGGAGTTTTCATGGAGCTCTTTGGCATTCTGGGGCCACCTTTGCTGTGGAGGTCATCGGGCATGGTGATCTTACTGGCAAGGAAGAGGTGGGCCATCTTGGCACTGATGTACTCTATGGGTCAACAGTAGTGTGTACTGGCTAGCTGAAATGTAAAGTTGAAACAAAGTTAGGCACATAGAGGGAAATGAGTTTGGTAATGTGAGGTTTTCTGCCAATGGCTTTTAATAAAGTGGAGCTGTCCTATGAGACTTGATAGAGTTACCGCATGAGGCATTGCTTGTAGTTAGAGGCCTGTCAGTGGGCAACATAACTGACACATTCTCTGCAGAGCGATCGCTCACTTAATTCCTATAGGTCACCTTAATGAAACGGGAGCGATTTTTAAAAGTCTATATGGTCACATCCTGTGAAAGATTTAAAGTGAATAGCTGACAATAATTCCACAGGTAGCGCGGAAAAGTATTTAACTTAACATAGAGGCTATAATATTGCCGCGCGTTATTGCGCATTTGAGATGCCACCATGTAACAAGTTCCTAATTTTATCGTCTGGTTTACTCTTGTATATAGACAAACGGTGAAATCCAAACAGAACACAAATTGGTGCGTGTCGTTTTATGCATGAAAGCTGAAATCCAACAAATTATTAGCGCACTGTGCTCGTGTTTGAAAGATTTAAATATCAAACTTACTCGTGATTGTCCATTCCTTGTTTCTTGCAATAACAGTCAACCAGAAATTACGATAATCAGTCCGTGTCCAAATATTTAGGAGATTAATTTATAGGCGATACACAAATACGCTATCCTAGACTCCGATAATGCAATGTCTTTGACTTTCCTTTAGTTGTCTACTCTTTACGCCGTAGCCTATTTGATGCTTCTGACAGACAGAGCCGATTCGTGTCTAAAATGAGTGGCTCATTGCCACATATCTGCATCGTCTTGACTCAGGAAAGAAGGGGGAAGATGAATGACAAACGGGGGAGTGTCTTCGAGGTGGGGTACACGCTCGACACGACTCTGTACTGGCCAACCAATAACTTTTAACTCTTTCCTGACTTGAAGTGAATGTTCATCTATCAGTCTATATATCAAAATATTATTTACTTATTTAAACTTCACCAGTATTTGATAAGGCTCTCGTCATCTCAACACATCTCCTATCTCCAAACTGTACAAGGCTTTGCCATCTGAGGAGAATCAACTAGGTCAAACAGTTGGGGACATGTTTATTGTCTTTACCATTGTTGTACATTGATGGATTGAAGCATCTGGTCTACTCTAAATCCACACCAGCCCTAGTCTCACATATTAGAGAATGTTTATGTAGAGCTAAGGATGTCATGTGAATGACATAAACCAGTACAAACATAGACATTGTGATGTTTTTTTTCACATTAGCTTTCTATGCAATACTTTCTTTTTGTATACCTTTGAGAGGCCACATGATATTCAGTGTCTTATAAAATAACAAAAAGCACAGTAGAGTATTTTAGTAGTATTATTGTCAAGAGTGGATATCCGTCTTATAGATTAGATGTTGCAGCTGGTGTGTTGGTAGACTGACCTAAAGCTAGTCCATGTTGTTGTCTGAAGCTACAGGCACACCTGCAGTATCTGAGGTCCCTTAACAGGCTTGCTTGTGGTTGAAAAACCAAGAGGTTCAGCGAAGGCCAATGGGGCCTCTTTGCCTTCACTAACCCGGCATACACACATAAACATATCCACACACACACACACACACACACACACACACACACACACACACACACACACAGAAACGGACATCCCATTTCTCTAACTGACTCCTTTGATCTAGAGCAAGGGCTGTACATCTGGACAAACTCTCTCTCACCCCATCCCAGACACGCACACAACATTGAAGGTTTTCGTACACTATTTTTGCATCTTCACTTAAAGATAGGAGACCAAAGTATCTTTAGAGGTATACAATTATATAAGAAGAAAGGAAAACTTTTTCTGTCTGTTTTTCCATGGGATTTGTTTTGAATAAATGATTAACCTGCCACTATTGGTTTATGATCCATGCGGTTTTCTGCAATCTTATCACATAATACTAAATCCTCAGTAATTTCCCCTTGTGTTCCAGTCACCCAGTTGAATGCCAATGGAGCACAGTGACAAGCTCTCAGCGTCTCACTTATGTTCACGACATCGTCTGAGCCTCTCAAGTGAAATTGGTTTTTATCCTCTCCGTTTCCTGATTGCTCTTGTTGCTTGCTCTCAGCGCTAACACATTTCCCCACAGGATATTTGTGAGGTATTGCAGGGATTAACAAGAGATGAAATGTTGATAGAATACTTGGAAATTTACTTTGTCTCCAGCCCATTAAAGCCACTGAGGGAGAATGCTTTTAAAACTAGGTGGATGAAGGCTAAATCACTTCCTTCCTGGCTCCATTTCAGGGCAATGAGATGATAGCCATTATTTCCTTTGGATCCACTTCTCTGGGGATGGCAGCTTGTTTCCTCTTTACTGACACCACAGATGGCTGTTGCACATAACACAGAGCACAGTAGCCTGCGGTAGACTGGCTGGAAATGCTGCCGTGACTCATGGAATTGGGAGGAATTGAAAAAGCAAAGCGTGACAGTAATTGACAGAGGTGTTCACAGGCTTTGATGCGATTATTTTCCTCTTTCCTCCACTGCCAATGTCTTTTATTTGTATGCATTAACCTCCCCCTGGGCTACATTCACCGCGAAAGCCATTAAAACAAACAACACACTCCATTAATCTCACACACATATTGAACACATGTGGCCTTAGGTATGAAGTACCACTACTTTTCAGTGGACTAAATTATTGGTGAACCATGGTTCAGAGGCCAAGAACCGTTATTTGGAATATATTGCTCCATTTCCTCCTCCTAGTCCTGCTACTTGTAGAAGGTACAATGTGAATCATCATTAAGAGTGTTCTGTGTTGTAGTATTTCCATTTATTCACTTCACCTGCTTTACCAACAGAGAACAGATAGGCAAAAGTGAATGAATATTACACATTTTCGGAGAATATTGCTCAATGCAATAAAAGCATCTGCGTCCTACCTTCTTTCACGGTGCACTCCCTGGCCTACTGACCTTTGAACTGGAAGCCCTTCCTGTCTGTCCCCTGCAGGGGCAAGTGTATTTACACTGTGATCCAGGAAATGAGGCAATCCCATGGTTATCATGCAGAATTCCAAGAAAAAGGTGAATTATGGAGACACTTCCTCTATCGCCATAGAGCTCTCTGAGAGGTCACTGCTGAAACCTGGAAATATCTCTCTCACCTTCCTCTCTCTCCTCTCTCTCTCTCTCTCTCTCTCTCTCTCTCTGTGTCTTTTGATGTTGTTCGTTCTCTGTACATCTATTATTCAGTCTCTCTGCATGCTCTGGTTGGCATATCAACCTTCAGTTAAATTGTTTTCATGTCTTTCATTATAGAGAATGCCCTCTGCACTTCTCTCTCTCTCTTAATACTTTGTTTTCATGCACTTACAGTAGACTCTTCTGCTCAATAGAATGGCAACCCTATGGAACCAAGACTTGTCCCAAGTCTGTCCAGCCATTTGGGTTTAAATGTACACCCCTCTATTGGGTTTCCTCCGCATCAGTTTGCTTCAAAAAGTGTAGCGTTGCGCTCTAAGGGAGAGGCTAAGAGCAGTGTGGGCTCTAAGGGAGAAGCTAAGAGCAGTGTGCGCTCTAAGGGAGAGGCTAAGAGCACTGTGGGCTCTAAGGGAGAAGTAGATAGCAGTGTGGGCTCTAAGGGAGATGTAGAGAGCAGTGTGGGCTCTAAGGGAGAGGCTAAGAGCAGTGTGGGCTCTAAGGGAGAAGTAGATAGCAGTGTGGGCTCTAAGGGAGATGTAGAGAGTGGTGTGGCATCTAAGGGAGAGGTAAAGAGCAGTGTGGGCTCTAAGGGAGAGGTAGAGAGTGGTGTTGGGTCTAAGCGAGATGTAGAGAGCGGTGTGGGCTCTAAAGGTAAAGGTAAAGGTACTTTTTATTATCACATACACATACATGTAGTGGAATTCATCCTCTGCATTTAACCCATCCCTCAAGGGAGCAGTGTGGGCTCTAAGGGAGAGGTAGAGAGCGGTGTGGGCTCTAAGGGAGAAGTATATAGCGATGTTGGCTCTAAGGGAGATGTAGAGAGTAGTGTAAGCCAGCTTTGTAGGGGGAGGAGTAGACAAGACTGCACAACACCTAGAGGAAAGGTGTGGTAGAAGCATGCACTCTAGGGGTGTCAAACTAACAACATACTTAACTCCACTATAGCAAGACGCATTTAAAAGATGTCACCTCTTCATTTAGCCACAACTGTTTATTTAAGTGATTTAACATACACTTTTTGTTAAAGTGATGAATAAATGCAACTACTAATGAATAGGTAGTTATGTTATGTTTTAACACTGTATAGCTGATCTATTACTCTTTTTTGGTATAGAGAAACATTTGGGTAATCCTGTGAAACAGACAAATGGTCTATCCATCAAATGACATGTAAGTGTTGCCAGCCAGGTGGCTGTCACCTTGAGTCGTCATTTGATATGCACTGCAATGTTCAGATGCCATCGCTTTACTTCTCTATTTGGTTCATGTGTGTCTAATAACATCCTCTGTTTCCCCGTGGCTAATAATACCAAACGATAACAGTGTTCATAGTCACGCATCCTGCCACTCATCTATTAGGCTATATCCTCCTTCTTTCCCCTCCATCTCTGTCTCTTCTCCACCCACTCTCTTTCTCTCCCTTTCTCTCTCCCACAGTCTAAGCAATACATGTCTTGAGCAACTCATAAAGCGTGACAGGACTGTACATTAACAACCATTACCGTTGTCGATGTTTTCTTAAAATCAATACAACTTTTATACAACTGATTCTTAAATTTATTTGGAGGTCCAAAGTTCCAATTTAACACTACTGTGGGTTTTCCTAGACTATACTTATCTTACCCCCCCCTCCTCACTGAAAAAAATCAAATGGAAAAAAGGTATAGCTTACTCCCACTCGCCCTCCATAACACCTCTGCTTATTTTTATCGAGTTGTTTCGCTGACTTATTAAATATGAACTGACCCGTTTAAGAAGTGGAGTGTCAGCCAGATGTTTCCTGGTCTGACAGGCAGCCTGTCCAAGAGCCATGCAAATGCATACTGCCTGCCTGCTGCTGCCTACCACCCAATGGCGTAGGAGCCAGGGGGGACGGATGGGCCATGTCCCCCCAATATTGGAAACAGTTACACACCATTAAACACATACACACCATTATACCGTGTTAAGCCCTGCTTGTAATTCCCGCACCCATCTTTTTACACAACATTACCTCTGTTGGAAATTATACTGTAAAAGTAAAAGTATGATACTATTGCAGACCCAATATAATATTGGTATTTCACTGTAGTCTACAGTGGTAGTTTATTACTGCACTGTTCACAATAATTATCAGTGTTGGAAATACTATAATAGCAATAAATACTATTCAAGCATGAATTATGCTAAAACATTTCTAAAAGTAAAATAGTTAGTTCAGTATTGCAAATCATGCCAAGTGGCTGCATATACAAGCAGATATATGTTGCCATCTAGCGTTGTGAAGAAGAATTGCTGGAACATTTTAGAACATGAAAATTGTCAGCCTACCCTACACTTTGCAATAATCCTGTAGACACTTTTATTAAAACACCATGACTGTGTTTATAATTAACATCGCATGCATGGCTTTCTTCATGCTCACAATTCAATCATTTGTAACTGATGTCAGTCAGAGCAGTAGGAGAACTAAAGTCATTATACATGACAGGATACAGTAAGATTAAAATAAAAATACACTAATGGACAATGCAACTTTAGAGATAACACAAGGGGATAATATGTGGCTTAACAGCAAGTGCTAAAAGACAACAATGACAGGACAGAAACACTCATCATACTGCTGCATTACTGTATGTAACACTGTTCTGGGAACATTGTTTCATTAAAATGTGATGGTCCCAAAATTATTATGAAATATTGGCTTTGTTACTTGGTGTGTAATCCTGTTCCTAGATCACATAATTCCATGACTAATAACAAATAAAACTACCACTGCATATTATGGTAGAGAGACACCTAGGTTACACCAGAGCCATGTAAAGAGAGAGCATCATCTCCGTTCACTCCAATGGACCGTTTTTTTCACAGCAACAGAGCCTTAAAATAGTTCCCGGAGGTTCGTCTAAATACTAAAAGTACCCTATAAATTCTATTTTAAATGTAAATATGTGCATTTATTGACTACTAATTACCCAAAAATTAAATTATTTGTCTGTATATATATTCAAATTGCCCACCATGCCTTTCCTGGAACTATTTTGCTATAGGTTTCACCTCTCCATGGACCATGTGACCATTGACAATTTGTAATTTCCGTTGGTGTAACTGTTCTTTCCATTGCTCTAGGTTACACTAGTCATAAAGAAAGTGTGTAAGTAAGAAATAAAAACAAAAAATCATGACGCAACCATGCAAAAGGACTCAGCATTCCTCTGAGATTGCATGGTACAGTATACCATCTTCTGTACAGCTGAAACACCATCTTAAATCTTAAAGCCTTTTTCACACATGCTGTGTAACCCTGCATTTTACAGGGACCGTTCCTGCATGGGGTATTGTGTAAACAGGGACAGGGGTCGATAAACCTGTTAATCTGCTCCCCCAAATTCCCTCATCGCAACCTAGTAACATTTCATGGAAAATGCTGGTATGACTGATATGTGAACGAAAGCAGAACCAAGGCAAAGACAAGAACTTAATTTGGTGCAAGAAGCAATCACGTAGAGTGAGCAAATAAATTACAAGACTATATTTAACAGTTACAAATACATATGTTATATGCCTTGAACATTAGCATACAACTACTATATATACTATATATACTATATACTATGAAAGATAATTTAAAAGGAGAGGTTACCCTGCCCAGAGGAAGCCCGGGGCCCCCGTCTGGAGCCAGGCCCAGAGGGAGGGCTCGTTGGCGAGCGCCTGGTGGCTGGGTTTGC
>JAODLL010004066.1:0-11361 GCA_026546735.1 Forbesichthys agassizii | reverse complement strand
AGCACGCAGGTAGTCCGGTTAGCAGCGAGTTGCAGTAGTCTAAGCGGGAGATCACTAGGGTTTGGACCAGGAGTTGTCACTTACCTTGTGAGGAACGGCCTAATTCTTCTGATGTTGTAAAGTTAGAATCTGCAGACGTGAGTATTCCAATCACTCCAATGTTACACACACACACATTTGCGCATACACAATTACACCAACATTCACACAAAAGGGTTTGTATTAGCACGTTCTCTTCTCAGCTCTATAGCTTTCGACACCCCCAGGGAAAATATCCAGCAAGAACAAGTTTCCATATTCCCCTGCTTCACAAGTAGCTGCCGTACAAATGCACACATATTCACATCCATGGACACAGAGACTACAACTCCACTAAGCCATACAATTTTAATGTTTCAGTCAGCGAGGATCCCTGGAGAAAGAATTGAATATGGTATCACACCCACTGTCATGTTCCCAGTCTATTTCAGTGAAACACTGTGCAGGATAAGGTTAAATGAATCTCTGTTATCAGCACTAGAAGGCTATGTTTAACTGAAATTAAATTAAACTGCATTTCAGATGAAACTTGTGGCATAATTAAAGATCCAATCAACATCTGACATAACTAAATTGAAGGTCACGGCCTTTTGTAGAATTGCAAAAAGATCAAAAGTATATTTATTTTCCCCCTTTGAAGTGTCAATTTTCTTTAGATGTAAATGAGGACATAACATTTCTGCAGCACTTGTACAATTTATCAGAGCTTTCTATGTAAGCTGTCTGAAACGTGGCCTGTTGCATGTTTGATTTAGCCTACTTTTACAGTATTCTTAACAATGGCTCTGCTACTATGAGTTTAGTGCTTGGTAAAGAAATTGTTTTCAGCAGGATTAATGCAGAGAATCACAGGGAAATGCTTTCATGCATATAGCAAGAATACTTTTTAAGAAGTCATGCTTATTAATATAGCTTTTCATGCTAATCAGTTACCATCACAGTTTGTAAAGTAATACAACTGTGAAAATATATTTTGGACATAAACTAGTTTTGGTGTATCTACTGTAATAATTGAACACAATTCTGCTTTATTTCATGCTGAAACATGAAAATTCAAAAAGCACGTTGTAGTGGAGCGTTCTGTGTCTAATTCCATCACAAATGGCATACCTACATATCAGGAATTTAACACACATCTCTTATCAAGGTACACATTCCCCTTGAATGGAATGTTGATTCTTGAGTAATACTACCACAAGTTTTTGTCTCTGACATTCATTTGGACAAGCAAAGTTGTGGTGTAATGTGTGTTTGCATGGGCAGTGGGGATTATTCAATTTCCGTGATGTGTGTGTGTGTGTGTTGGGAAGGGGTGATTTGGGTCTTCTGGGGCTCTATGTCCCTGTGGTTTCATAGTCTATATTTCCTGTTGTATGGGGTGGTAGATAAGGAGTGTGTGTGTGCATTTGTTTGTGTGTGTATGAGTGTTCAAAAAAAGACATTGTGTAAAGCAACAGCAACACCGTAGCATGTCATGCTAGCTCCAACGAGCGCCATCACACCTGTTGACCATAGATCGCCCTGCAGTGAGCTTTCACCTGCGGTCTTCATTGACTGATCTGCCTGGGGGTATCCTATATGTAGAGGGCATGGTGTGGGATCAGGTGAAGGGTTGCCTCACTTGAAATCTATTACTTATTTTTCTTCCCACTACCTCATCATCGAACCCTCACCCACAGCCAGATTATTTGTGATTAAAGGTAGGGTCATTCTCGAGAACGCTTGCTAATTTCGAGTTCAACTCTAAACAAACTCCCTCAGAAACATTGCAAAGTCATGCGGAATTGTTGTTGTTTGCCACTTTGTTTATGTTTTTATTTACGGAGCCAGGGCTGTGTCGATGTACAGGGTATATTTTTCAGCACGCACAGAGAACGGTAAGATAGCGAAATGCTTGGATATATTTGGAAAATGTATGTGTATTAGTATGTAGGCCTATTAGCTTACCATATTATTATCTTACAATTAGCTCACAATGGCCAACTACAGCATCCGTGTAATGGTCTTTTCTTGTGTTTGTGTGTCCTGCTGCCGATGTGCGTGTGCAGCTCGGAAGAGGCCATGCACCGCCGTCACACCACCCTGAGGGAGAAGGGGCGGCGCCAGGCAGTGCGAGGCCCCGCCTACATGTTCAACGAGCGCGGCTCGGCCCTGACGCCGGAGGAGGAGCGCTTCCTCGACGCCGCCGAGTACGGCAACATCCCCGTGGTGCGCAAAATGCTGGAGGAGTCCAAGACGCTCAACTTCAACTGCGTGGACTACATGGGCCAGAATGCACTGCAGCTGGCCGTGGGCAACGAGCACCTGGAGGTGACTGAGCTGTTGCTAAAGAAGGAGGGTCTGGCCCGGATCGGAGACGGCCTCCTATTGGCCATTTCCAAGGGTTATGTGCGTATCGTAGAGGCCATCTTAGCCCACCCGGCATTCCGCGGGGGTCTTCGGCTGGCCCTGAATCCCTTGGAGCAGGAGATGAGGGACGATGACTTCTACGCGTACGACGAGGACGGCACGCGCTTTTCGCACGACGTGACGCCCGTCATCCTAGCCGCTCACTGCCAGGAGTACGAGATCGTCCACATCCTGCTGACCAAGGGGGCGCGCATCGACAGGCCCCACGACTACTTCTGCAAATGCGCCGAATGCGTGGAGAAGCAGAAGCAGGACTCCTTCAGCCACTCCCGCTCCAGGATGAACGCATACAAGGGTCTGGCCAGCGCTGCTTACCTGTCGCTCAGCAGCGAAGACCCGGTGCTGACCGCCCTGGAGCTGAGCAACGAACTGGCAAGACTGGCAAACATCGAGACAGAGTTTAAGGTGAGGGGGCGACTGTCTGTCTGTCTGTCTACAGTATCCAATTAAGCAACTCTCTATCTATCTATCTAATTATTATATACGGTGTGTGTGTTATTAGATAAATATATCTCTTTATGTTTGCCAGAGCTGTATACAGTACAGTATAATGCAAATATTTGCAGGTGAAGTCCAAAAGAAGGCAAATTAGATTTTTTTTTTACCAATCAGCATTCTCTTTACAGTAATTTGTCACAAATATTTGATAAACTAGCAACACAAACTTGACATTACTTTTAGTTTTACAAGATAATTCCAGCTGCGCTTGCATCCTGATTGGATATGTGTGGGAGGTGCGCGATATTGACGAAATGTGGTATTGCGATACTGATCATGAAAATTGCAATATCGATGTTCATTTATATATTTAAAATACAAAGGTCATGAGAACATGCATCAAATAATATTCATACCATATCAAACAACACATTTTTAACTGACAGTCACATTGGACTGCTACAATAGTAATTCCAATCTACCGAGGAGGCTTTCTTTTTGGCCACTTATGTTTCCTCTTCGATCTCTATAATGTCATTAGCCGTCTACAAGACTGAGCTAAACAGCCAACAGACGCATCTCTCCACAAAATAAAATGCATATTGCACTTCCGGCATCATTTTCAATATAATATTGCTCAATGTGATATTGCGATAACGGTACTATATTGGCATATGGGCATAGGCGTAGATTTCAGGGGGGATACAGGGGATGTGTCCCTCTCAATAATTAGAACAAGTGTGCATTGAATATTAAATGTATTTATGTATCATGTACTTCCCCCAAAGAAAAAACAGAAGAGGAGGCTATATCATGCCTATGTGTGTTGAAAATATGAAATAGGCCTATGCCTAAAGCAAAAAATATATTTGATAACCCTTACTGCATTATGTTCCATATATTGAATAGTATTGCCTTGTGCCAGAGATCCTTTATTTAATGGTTTGCTTTAAAAAAAAAAAAATCAATAATAATAATAGACATATCCACCGTATTGACGTAGAAAAGGCACAACTTGTTCCATAAGAGTTCACCAGAATGCAGACAGTGTTTTGTGCTCAAGTGTTTGATTCTCAAAAGTTTCAGCGGGAGGATCCCCAGACGCCCCACATTATATGTCGCTACCAATGTTGAAATAAAATGTACGCCCATGCGTGTAGGAGTGAGTTGTAGTTCTTACTGTAGTTGTAGGCTGCTGACATACTGTTTTCGGTTGGCCTAGTTGGACTAGCGCTACTGGAAACAGCAGGGTGTATGTAGCTGCCTTCTTGGACTAAGCCTCCCATAACATGGCAAAACAAGTAGCCTATGGTTTTTCTTAATCTTCTGTGTCACTTATGTCAAACGTTTTACTGTTAACACACAGTAATGTTAAATGCACAGCCAGGGATGTGCAAAAGTACATCAAAATGTATTTTCAAATAAAATACCAAATACCCTAATTGTAAGGGTATCAAAATAAACTACAAAATCCAAGGTCCAGTAGGAGGCAACAACTGAAAACATTCCCTAATGTAGTCCAGACCCTGTTCACTGTGACTTTGGGTCTGGTTCAGGCTACCAATCAGAGACTGCAACAAATAAGTAAAATGTATTTATATAGCACATTTCACAAATAAAAATCACAAAGTGCAACACAATATCAAAGACAAATGACACGTTTTGTATTTCAAATACATATTTAAAATGTATGTATTAAAAAATACTGCCCATCCCTGTGCACAGACTTATTTTCTCTCTCACTCACACACACACACACACACACACACACACACACACACACACAAAAGTTTACAGTTAATGTTTTCTTTACATTTTAAATCACCACATTGCAGCTTCTTCTTCTCCAAGCATTTGCATATGTTCTGAACTCTCCTGTTAAATGGATTTTCCAAAACCCTTCTGGCTCCGCTAGTGGTTTCTTTTCAAAACGTCTCTGCCAGCGCTCTATTATTCCCAGCTGTGATGAAATAAGACTTGTAAAATAGACCGCTGATGAAAAATGTGATAGCAGACGGGGGGAGGGAGATTTTTTTTTTCTTTTTTTTTTTGCACTGACAAATAGCTGCTTTCTAAATTATGCACATGCAGGGACAATCGCCCTTTTATGGCGTTTTGATAGATTGAAAGCGCATGCGTGTGAGTTTATGTAGCCTATAAGATAACATTGTGTGTGTGTGTGAGTGTGTAGCAGTTGCAGAGTGGTTTAATGCAGTTGTGTCTAACATCTTGTAGTCTTGCAGTACAGAACACACATTAGAAATGGCATACAACACTGAGATTTACCAGTGGCATTTACAACACTATATTATGTTGTTATGTAGATGCTCACACCACCGTGGCCATGTTTCAGACATGTCAGGCTAATGAGGGATAGTGACCTCTGTCCATTCACCTGTATGTCCCCCAATCAGCCTGTCACCCTAACTTATATGGATAGGTCAGTGTCTGCCTGCCCTCCGCGCTTGTTTGTTAGCCTTCAGGCTAGTAGCTACATTGTGTTTCTGTCTCCAGATGACTTAATGAGGAACTTCACCGGGGGGACCAGAATTTACCACTCTAATTGCGCTCTCCTTATCACATGTACCTTTCTGTGTTACGGTTTTATCTCTCTCTGCCTTTTCTCCTCCTTATCGCTTTCCTCCTATTCTTTTCCATCTTCAAACACTTATTGGACTTTCTCTCTCTCTCTCTCTCTCTCTCTCTCATTACAATGTAACTTGAAGGTGGCCTGCCAGCACATTCAGTCACCATTCATGTGAAGAAATGAAGCTGGCATTAAGGGATTAGAGTCGTTGCGTTGTTTTGAGTAGTGTCTGCAAACAAATTCCCAGACTCAATCTAAATATCACCCTTGGCTATGTTGCGTTATGAGCCATACTTTGGACCCCCCCCCTTCCAAAGTTAAACACAGTAAACTTAGTGAGGACTGGTTTATAAAACAATAACTATCTTAATTAAAGCTGCTCTAGGTAGGGATTTGAGAGCTGGCAATGTTGAATGAAAGAGTACAATTTTGACCCCCCCCCCCCCCTTCCCCATCTCTGCTCCCTCCCTCTGGGGCCTGATGATTAATATTCTCTTTCCAAATCAGTGTTGTCACCTGCAGTGATTCCGCTTGGCCCGTTCGTTGGTTACGCACCGGTTGCCAAGTGTGGGGTACATTGTGTGAACGGGTACAGCGCGCCCTGTCACACTGACACACATACACATTCTTAGAAGCGCTATTACCACGGCAACTTAATCTGCCCCCCCCCCATCCTCCCCATCACACACACACACACACAGAGTTAAAGCAAGTTACTGCAGTGTGTTAGCCACAGCGGTGACTGGATGGGTGATAACAATACATATAACATATGTATTGGGCATATATATATTGTATATGATACAATACATATAACATATGTATTGGGCATATATATATTGTATATGATACAATATATATAACATATGTATTGGGCATATATATATTGTATATGATACAATATATATATGCCCAATACATATAACATATGTATTGGGCATATATATATTGTATATGATAAAAAACATATAACATATGTATTTTTATCATATACAATATATATATGCCCTTTGCTTCATCGACTCACCTCCGTATTCATGTATTTCCTGCTCTTCTTTTGTTCTATTAAGACAATATCTGCAGGGCACATCCATAATCCTTAAGCCTTGTTTGTATGCATGCGTATACAATGTGTGTGCGTTTTACACAATATGAAATTACATTCATTCATTAAGAAACATGTTTTATGACGTGTGACGTGTGTTCTTGCCCGGACAACAGAACAACAAAATCCCAATATCATTTTCCAGCTCAGAAGCTTAAATGTTGTTGGCTGTTGGTGGTGTTTCCTGTGAACCATCCAGTTGTTTGTATTTTTGTTTGTTTTTGTATAGTTTTCTTCATCCATCTGGCAAGATTTTCTTGCATTTAACTTTGGCTTTCATCTGTCTCTGTGTGTGTGTGTGTGCGTTTGTGTGTGTTTTCACTGGAATGTCTGAAAGGAGGGAATATGGCATGCATTTGTGATCTAGAGAACTCATTACAGCGTTCTATTTTCCAGCACCATTTATTGGCACATAATAGAACGAGAACATCTGAAACTATAGAGACAAGACTGTCTCTTGTGAGGGAGCTTTAGCAGCATTAAACATAAAATGGGGGGGAGAGGCGGGGGGTTATAAGACGAGAGCAGGCATCGGAGCTGTCTTATAAATACATAAAGCCTGCTGAAGCTTTCAGTTAACGCACATTATCGGCTGTGAATGCTCAATGAGACAGACTCGCACGTGAGTGTATAAGTCCGGCAAACATGTCCAATCTGCCAGCTACTTCTTACTACGTCAACTGCCCGTGATAAACGTAAACGAGAGGAGAGATGAAAAGAAAAAAAAAAAAGTGTAATCAGGAGGGTCAGAGCACAAGACGCGTTCATGAAAGAGCAGTCAGAGAGACTACGATAATGAGACTGAAGTCAGGGCCTGAAAAGAGGCACTGTATGTTTTTAAGATAATAGTGATGTGTTTATTTATTTGATTTAAGGACAAATAAATAGGGTATTGGTGAATTGCCTGCCACCAACACTTTACAAATCTTTAATTGAATATATTTCATAAACGCTCGACCGATGCGAAGATGTATTGCATGCAATGTAAGATGCTTCTCTTCTGATGGACACTTACAATCATTTAAACTATTGACGAAAAAGAAAGGTGGCTAGTATAGGAACATTTTGAAGTGGTAATCAATGGGGTAGCAACTTACAATGATAATAAAATAGTCTGTTTACAATGGTAGTCAATCAAGATCAAGAGGCTATAAACTACAGTAAAAGTCACATGACAAGGTGGTTCAGTACTAAGACAACAGAGGATTCTACCTCAAAGGTAAAGATGGGCAACATCAGAAGGTCTCACGCAAGGAGTCAATCGGTCACGTTTAGGATACATGTCATCTTAAGGCTATATAATATGTCGAGGGGTGAGAACCAGAGGGGCGTATCTATTCTCCAACTTTACAGCCTTATGAGGGCCAAAACAAAATGATGCACCTGTTTTGGCAGCAACGTTTCATCCATTTCATATAAATGCATGGGCTGATGACAATATCAACAAAGCATTACTTACAGTTTATGATGTGATAAAATACATATATACATAATAAATACAAATATACATTTCTCAATGCCAACTGGCCTAATATGTTCAGTATTTAAGTCTTTTGGTTTTTAATGAATAACGTCATATTGATTAAGAATTCACTTACTCTGTGCCCTTTTGGCATTAGAAAGAGCTCAACAAGAGCTTTACTTTGATATATACATCTACGTTTCACCCAAAATGTCACTTCTGCTCTTTTCTTCTCCCATAGATTTACTGGCAAGAGACTGTTAGTCAATGCTAAATTGACTGCATTTATGTAGAGCTTTTCCAACCATCGGGTTACTCAAATCGTTTTACAGTATAGCTTCACATTCACCAATTCATATGGTGGTTGCCATGCAATGCTCCACCTGACCACCAGGAGCAGTAAGTGTTAACAGTATACACTTGGGGCCTCATGTACTAACATGTTAGCACCCGCTGTTCGTGTAATTTTATTGCCTTTTGCGCCTAAAAACATGGCTGCACATACATGGCTAAAACGCTAGTCCTCCTCATTTCTTTGAACAGGAGAAGCAAGCAATGGCAAGATTCATATGAGCAAGATAAAGACACAGGCCATGGAGATACGTGCTGAAAGATTTGATTGCTTGTTTATTCTAATTTTTTAATTAAAATTTGATAGTCACCCAAACATAATTAGAATTACACCCTGTTATCTCTACTGTAGGTTTGATACATATAGACATGTAATGTAGACTAAATATTAATACTGCATGATTATTAAACTTGTTACCCTTTTCCAAACCTGCTGTTCCATTGCATTCAGGCGCCGGAACATAGACTACTCGTCGTGTCTACTCAAAGTTTAGAGGGCGGTGCCGAGCTCTGACTACGCGATCAGCCGCAAGTTTAGTACATCCGACGTAAAATGCGATGGCGCAATCTGCCTGCGTCCGCTATTACATTGCGCTCGCTAACGTACGTGCGTACGTGAGGCCCTTGGGGAGGAGTTAGCAAGATTTGAATCAGTGTCTCCTGGATCACCTGTCGCCCGCCGCTGCCGCCCACACTCGACCCATCATCCCGTTTTCAGCCTGCCTTCCCCTGGCTGCTAACGTCTCGTGTGATCCCTGCGGTGCAGAACGACTACAGGAAGCTGTCCATGCAGTGTAAGGACTTTGTGGTGGGGGTGTTGGACCTCTGCAGGGACACCGAGGAGGTGGAGGCCATCCTGAACGGAGACGTGGACCAGTGCCCCCCCACCGCCTACAACCGGCCGTGCCTGAGCCGGGTCATCCTGGCCATCAAGTACGAGGTCAAGAAGGTAAGGGACTGTCTTTCCAGTATTTTGCCGAATCAAATTCACGCCACTACGTTTATGCAACCACTGTTCCATAAATGAACACTAGCTATTATGCCATAATATGTAATGTTGTCAATTGTTCTTATTTAATGTATTATTTATTTACATGTTTGCAGTCACATTGTTTACCATATAGGTATAGGCCAAGGGTCAGTAACCATTGGCACAAGTGATACCATGGGCACATGGAAGCTTTCCAAGTTATGGATTCAACCAGAGCCATTGAAAGAACAAGGTTACGTCAACCCAGAGCCATGGAAAAACTGAGTTACACCAATGAAAGTTCGAAATTGTCAACGGTCACATGGTTCATGGAGAGGCAAAACCTATGGCAAAATACACACAGATGTATAACTGAATTTTTTGGTGATTAGTAGTAAATAAATGCACCAATATAAATACATTTAAATGGTACTTTTATGTTTTAGACTAACTTCCGGGAACTATTCTGAGGCTCCGTTGCTGTGAAAAAAACGGTCCACTGGAGTGAACGGAGATGACGCAGCTCTCTCTTTACATGGCTCTGGTTTTAAACATAACTTGAAAAGTACCAGTGTTGGCAAATATGCTGCTGTGCTACTCAAAAGTGCCTTTGACCATGAAAAAAAATCTCTCTACTCACTCAAGGGGAACAAATATATCTCTGATCCCCCACTCTGATCTCTGAAAACTAACTGTTCATTAATTTGAAATTCTTTCAGCAACTGATCACGCATGACAAAATGATTGGATGTAAGAATGTATTAAATGTTTCTTAGTGATTTGTGAAGGGTATGCTATAATGAGAGACCAGCTCTGTCTCAAATGTGAGGCGGCTACCTATTAGTAAGAAGTGAGATCTGCTTGCAATATACTGTAAATTAGCAAAATGTCACTATTTTTAGGGTATGTGATTCTATAATGTCAAGGAACAACAAAGTTCTTATTTAGAGGTAAAGTCAGCTATTGTAAGCTAAATGTAAGATAATACACTTCTTTGGTCAAAATCAACAAGTATCTCCTTGGATTTCGCTATTTTACCGTTCTGTGTGCATGCAAAACAATAATCTGATACTTCTACACAACCATGGCTCCATAGCTAGTAACATAAACAAAGTGGTGAACGCACTCGTATCAAGCCGTAGTACGATTTGATTCACAATGCATTTCTGTGTGAGTCTGCTCCGCAGAGCGATACTGTTTTGAGTTGAGCTCAAAGTTAGCAATAATGACTGATCCTGCCTTTAATGCTCTACTAGAGAATAACATTAGAATGCACTATCAGAGAATAACATTAGAATGCACTATTAGAGAATAACATTAGAATGCCTTATCAGAGAATAACATTAGAATGCACTATCAGAGAATAACTTTAGAATGCCCTATTAGAGAATAACTTTAGAATGCCCTATCAGAGAATAACATTAGAATGCCCTATTAGAGAATAACTTCAGAATGCCCTATTAGAGAATAACTTTAGAATGCACTATTAGAGAATAACATTAGAATGCCCTATTAGAGAATAACATTAGAATGCCCTGTCAGAGAATAACATTAGAATGCCCTATTAGAGAATAACTTTAGAATGCACTATCAGAGAATAACATTAGAATGCACTATTAGAGAATAACATTAGAATGCACTATTAGAGAATAACTTTAGAATGCCCTATTAGAGAATAACATTAGAATGCACTATTAGAGAATAACTTTAGAATGCCCTGTCAGAGAATAACATTAGAATGCACTATTAGAGAATAACATTAGAATGCCCTATTAGAGAATAACATTAGAATGCCCTGTCAGAGAATAACTTTAGAATGCACTATCAGAGAATAACATTAGAATGCACTATTAGAGAATAACATTAGAATGCCCTATTAGAGAATAACTTTAGAATGCCCTATTAGAGAATAACTTTAGAATGCACTATCAATCAATCAATCAATCTTTATTTATATAGCACTTTTCATACAAATTCATGTAACACAAAGTGCTTCACAC